>JACMIF010005329.1:0-10795 GCA_014805445.1 Diplogasteroides magnus | reverse complement strand
GGCCGAATTGAGGTGTCATATTTCTCAGGGGTTCTAAGGGGCTCTAGTAGAGTGACATATTTTAATTTCAGGCAAATCAAAAATACTTTCGGGAATTTGGCCAAAATCCGCTAAATCGTCTCGCCGCTTATGTGACCGGCCTCATAGACTGTTGTAACAGCAAACATAAACGTATAATTTACGGTATTAAAACACTCCAAGGTGATTAGACGAATGAGAAATGCATTTTTATCGAGTTAGAAATCCTACACAATATAAATCAGTAATTTTGGTAATGAAGAACATTACATGATCACATGGAGATACAATCAATAAACACCGTAAAAAGGATTGGGCGTTCGGTTGTGAGACATTTTGAACTCAAGCACCAAATCGCTCGGGTTCCAAGATGTCGGTTCCAAAATGTCTGACCACCGGTCTTTCTACTGGCATCGCTTCGCTGAGGGTGCTTGCTCTCTTCAACATTCTTTGTTTCATCAGAAATCATTTTCATCATTTTGCGTCGTTTTCATCCCTTTTCTGAATCCGAATACTGTAGCCCCTCCAAGGGTTGCCTTCTGAGAAAACGCGCCCGGACTCTGGAACAGTGATTTAGAGCATCTAATCCTCGCCACTTCCTCGGATGTGTTCAATTTCAGCACTCATCTTCCTCTCCCAGGTAGGTTCAGGTCAGGGAACATAGGGACAGGACCCTCCATTTCCTCATCTTCCAACCCAGAGGTGGTGCTGGGTCTGGACTATTCCTGATCTTAGGTCGGCTCCGCCCATCCTATCTGTCGATGTGACCTCTGTGCTACTCTCATACAATCATTCTCGTTCGGTCCTCGGATCGGAAATAGTTGAGTCTTCCTTATCATCTCCATTTTCTTGGTACTCTCCACCATGGAAGCCAAGTTGGTCCAGGACTTCGCTCATATTGTAAGTTCATTCTCTTACAGTAGTCTAGCTACAGTACTCAAGACAGTCTTGCTGGGTTCCCGAGAGTGACTGCAGTATTGACTCGTAGTTATGTCAGGGTGCTCAATTACCGTAATCTTGCATTGCATTGATAGTTGCTTTATGTTTCATACATTCCCAAGCTATCTATGTTATCATTCTTTACTACTAGTGTGGGCGTAACGTAAAACGAAATGAAGAGAAATGATGTTTTATGCATTAAACTAACGTCCGTTTTATGCATAAAACGGACTTGCCTGTCTGTCCTCTCATTCTTATTGGTTGTCTAAGATGAGAGAGAGAATGACTCATCAATGCGCACAGGCAGAGAGGATGACATAGACCGTTCTCAAAAAAAGCTCCACAGAAAATGATTCGCGACTGCGTCGATCACTCTGTCAGTCTGTGCGCATCAGTGAGCCATTATCTCTCTCATCTTATACAACCGATCAGAATGAGAGGACAGACAGTCATGTCCGTTTTACGCATAAAACGGACGCTCGTTTAATGCATAAAACATCATTTCTCTTCATTTCGTTTTACGTGACGCCCACACTATTTACTACCATTGCCTTTCGCTGTTGCTTCTGGATTTGTGACATGACGAGTGGTGAAGGCAAATGAAGGTTCATTCTCTGTATTCTCCAACGCGCGGTCGTCTTAATGAATTGGAGATGACCGCGCGAATGAGAGAGCAGAGAGGCAGAATGAACTTTGGGATTTCATTTGCCTTCACTAATGACGAGTCATGTGTCGTACTACAGCGTAATGTAGAGGGGGAATAGGATCGATGCATAAAGGGCACTTCCTCAGATTGTAAATTCCAGGACAAGAAGAAGGATCAGGTCATCGAAATGCTGACGGGGACCATCGAGGTCTACCGGATGATGACTGCTTCACACAAGTAAGAACGCCATTTCATCTCATTAAAGGGCTACTAGGGTTTCTAAATCGGTAGTAAAGTGCATTTTTCATTCGTATAATGCACTCGGAGCGGTTGTCTATAGTTCGTAAGGAAAATTCGTATCGAAGGATTCATACGAATCAGAAATGCACTCCTCTACCGATTTAGAAACCCTAGAGGCCACACCGCACATGATCCGGGTTATCAGACTAAGGGAATTGGGGTCAAACGAGGTAGATAAAGTGCGCTTCCTTCAGGAAGCAGGTGGCCCTTCTGAAGAAGCAGCTGGGAATGGATGTGGAAGAGGATGGGACAGAAGCAAGTATGGATGAAATCGAGGAACAACTGAAGATGATTCAAGGTATTTCGCTCTTCATTTCTCACCGATTGACTAATTGCTAATTACATTGGCTTCGTCCCTATTATATGTAAACAAAAGTCATCAATTGCCAACACTCTTCAATTATGAGTTGTTGAACTGAATCGGCAAAAAGGTTCATTTCTCATTCGTCTAATCTCCGCTGCGTTTGATAGATTACCGCTCCGAGTGAATTATGCGAAATAAATGGATTGTTTTATCGATTTGTAAATCCTAGAATGAACAAAGTACCCGAATTTCAGATGAAACCCTGAAGCTGAGAACGGACTCGATCGTAAAGATTCTGAAGGCCGATGAGGAGAAGGATTACGATGTGGACAGCGTCTACTGCGATGAGACGGTGAGACCCTTCGGCATTTATTCGTGCGCACACAGGCCGGGTTCTCCTTGGATTTTTTTTAATGGATGAGACAATTTACAATTAGAGGATACGGTATACTTCTTCCTTCTTATTTCGATTTCATACGAGTGGAGGGCGGAGATGGGGGTTACGGTAGCTTTCTCGATGAGACCAACCTTGTTTCAGATCGACGACCCTGTGGACAACGAGACTCTCATGGGAGGTGATGGCCTGCGCTATCTGATGGCCAAGTACAAGTACGACCCCAAGGTGGACAGTCCCAATTTCGATGCGTACAAGGTTGGTCTCAGCACTCAAACTACAGTATCCTTTGCCAATCTGCCAGCATCTTTCCGAAGAAATCAATGTCATTACAGTATGAACTCTCCTTCAAGAGGGGCGACCTCATCCGTATCCTCACGAAGATGGACGCTGACGGATTCTTCTGGGCGGAACGTCAAGACGATCGCGGTAAGTATCGACATCGTAGTCTAGTGGTTAATCTTTCTGCTTTACTTTTTTGTGACGCTGGTTCGGGTTCACTCTAAAATCGTTCTGTTGCAGGTCTCGTTCCGTACAACTTCCTCCACGGTGTTCATCCTGAGGAGATTACTGTAGACGGCAATCGCAAGTCCGCCAATATTCATCTGGTGCGTTACACCTCATTTTGGCCTTACTTCCGGTATTTTAATGACATCTTCAATCTAACATTTGTGTAACAGTCAACGTGAATATGCTCGTGTGTCCAGGGCACACTATGGAAATTCGGGTGAAAAGACATGGACATTTACATCATAATGGTGATGTGAACACTTGTACCATTAGAATGCAGAGATTGAAAGGAGAATCGTGACCCAAATAGTTTCCAATGAGATGATATTTCAGCCCACTCTTCCCTACACCAATGAGAGTTTCTACTGCGACGATTCGGTGAGTCCTTTCTCCTGCGCACATGTGCCGGGTTATCCTGGAATAGTTGAAAGAGGGAGACTGAAGGATACTGTAGCTTTCTTGCCGGGACAAAAATTCTTTCAGATCAATGACCCTGTGGATAACGCTACCCTCATGGGTTGGAACAAGGGACGTTTCGTGGTGGCCAAGTTCAGCTACGACCCCGGATTCCTTAGTCCTAATAAGGACGCGGAAGAGGTATGAAATTTATACGCGGGATATATTTGGCAGTTTGGCAGAAAGATCTGCCCACATAAAGCGATACAGGCTACTTAGTTGAAGGGTATATTCTAGGGTGGACAAAGGAAGCATTTTCGCTTTCTTAAGCAGGTCGAGCGGTCATTCGTTAGGGAAGTCTTCCCTAACGAATCGTTCTTAGGGAAGACTTCCTTTAGACCGGCCTTCCAGTCAAGAATTAAGGGAATTTTTTAGGGAAGACTTCCCATACGCATCATTCTTAGGGAAGACTTCCTTTAGACCGGTCCAGTCGGCCAGGAATGAAGGAAGTCTTCCTTACGTGCTTCCTTTGTCCACCCTAGTATATTCTAAATAGAAATCAACCTCAGTAGATTACATTTCTGTCATGCGAGTGAATCCTAGAAAACATTCCTTTCAGTTCGAGCTCAAGTTCAATGCGGGCGATCGCATCCGCTTAGTCGAAGATGAAATGGACAAAGATGGTTTCTTCATGGGAGAATTGAATGACAAATATGGTAAGTTCCCGGTCTGAATTCTCCTTTTATTTGATCTCAAAGACGCCACGATTTAATATTGAATAATCATGGATACTTTCAGGTCTCGTCCCATCCAACTTCCTTCACAAAGGGAATCAACTGTGCGCCTTTTACAAGGAGAGTGTTTACTGCGATGACTCGGTGAGCTATTTCATTAGTTGGTACTGCGCACACACGCCTGGTAGCCCTTGAATATTTAGAGAGACAAGGGAGTTTGAAGTAGGGAACGTCCTTTGGACTGGCTTTTGTCTTGCTCTCATGCGAGCTGTCGTATATGAGCGAGAGAGAATAACTCACCGATGCGCACATACGAAAAATGAATCGCTCCCAAGTTTGAAGGATACTGTAGCTTTCTTGTTGAGACAAGCCACGCTTTAGATCAATGCATCCGCAAACAATGTGGACCTCATGGCCTTCATGGGTAGGGACAAGAGACTGGATTGTGGAAAGTTCGTGAAAGCCAAGTACAGCTACGATGCCGAGCGGGACAGCCCAAACGATGATGGACCAGAGGTGGGTATTCATTTCGAGAGCACCCAAAAATACCATCTGACAAATATCTAATATTGCAACATATCTAATATCTATCGACTGGCTATCCTCATTAATCAATAATGATTCCAGGTTGAGCTTTCATTCAAGAAGGGCGACAACATCCACATTATCGGCAATATGGACGAGGACGGATTCTTCTGGGGAAATCTGAATGGCGATCAAGGTAAACGAAAGCGTGGCATAGTGGTTAATCTCTCCGACTGTTATATTTCAAGGAGCTGGCTCGATCCCGTTCGGTCACCTTAGATTAAATGAAATAATTAATTGTGAATCATTCAGGACTCGTCCCTAGCAACTACCTTGGAATTCCCCGTGATGAATATAATGTAGACTGGATGCGTAAACCGCCCACCACTTCAGTGGCTACACTGGTGGGTTGAAGGGTTTCAAAACTGTATCTGTCATTCATCTCATATCCTCGGAGCGGTTGTCTATTGAGTCAATAGTATTGACACTTATCGACAAGGGATCATACGAAGAGTGCATTAGAAATGCACTTTACTACCTTTCAGAAACCATAGTGCATTGCACTATGGTTTCGCCTTATCCCAGAAGTATTACCTGCTTGATCTTTGATCAAAGTGGCATACATGTCTACGTCTCAGACCTCGGGAAACAGCATCATCATTACCTATCCTAAATTATGGTTAATGAGTTATTCCTTCAGCCCGTTATCCCTGCCTATGAAGGCGACAACGAGAGTGTCTATTGCATGGATACGGTGAGATCTTCAACGTTTTCCCTTCTCTCATTTCATGATTTGTCCACCATTATATCTGTTCAAGAGCAATGTAAAACAAGGCAAATTGAAACAACGACGTACAGTCATAAATAAGAGAATGATGGCGCATCTGTTCATTTCACAATTTTTGTCAAATGTCCATGGCATTGGTGTCTTTCACCCGTTGTTACTTCTAGCTCTGCTTTTTCAGGATGACAAGAAGGCAGAAGACGACATGGTGTCCATCCACACTGCTCGATCGGTAAGTACTATTTCACTATATCCTCACTAAATACCGGAGATCTGCAAAAAAGAACCCCTGAGAAAATTAGGTCAAAGAAATTCCTGAAATTGCTACTAATAAATCAATTCACTTCAGCCCACTCCTTCCGTACACAGCTACGATGAAGAGGATGATGAGGATAGTATGTATGAGACGGAGGAGTCTGAGGACGAAGAGGAAGAGGATTCTGATGAGGAGGAAACAGAAGATGAGGAAGACGAAAAGAAGAGTGTCTACTGCTGGGAGAAGGTGAGAAATTCCTCTCTTCTCAATTTTACCGCTTTCCTTCACAGACAAAACTGCCAACAGGAAATCAAGATGTCATTACTGTGTTATTGATTGATTTCATCATTCAGGATGATCGAGTGATGCTCGATGATGAAGAAGAATCAGAAGAAGAGGATGAGGATTCTGAAGACGAAGGTGATTCTGATGGGGAAGAAGAGGATTCTGGAGAAGATGACACCTGCAACTGCGTTGGCTGTAACGAGGTTCGTTTTCATCACGAAGTTGTCACGGTTTCAGAACCTCATTTATTCGATTTTCGGAAAAATATTGAATATTATGACCCCTTTGTAATAGGACCCTCTGATTGGAAAAATGTATGTCAACACCCCATGTAGTGGATTCATCCACC
Organism: Diplogasteroides magnus; assembly: GCA_014805445.1. Taxonomy (NCBI): domain Eukaryota; kingdom Metazoa; phylum Nematoda; class Chromadorea; order Rhabditida; family Diplogasteroididae; genus Diplogasteroides; species Diplogasteroides magnus. The sequence continues at coordinate 4,355 of JACMIF010005329.1, read as the reverse complement.
TTTTCACCTAATACAATTCCTCGAAATTAATCTCTGACGCCCATTCTACAATGCAAAGAATTACTGGGTTTGTTCAGACTCGTGCCTCGTCCAGAGATGAAGAAAAGGACGAAAAGGAATGCGAATACAGTTGGGAAAAGGAGATCAATGAGAATGAGAAGACACTGTTTGAAGGAGGAGATGAGGAGGGAGAGAAGAGGAGTGAATACTGCTGGGAGAAGGTAAGGGGAACAAAAACAATGGAATATCCGAATATACCATCATAAATATCGTAATATCTCGCTATGAGTAATATTGTCAGTCAGCTATTAGGGAGGAGTGCATGTGTTTTGTGACCGACTATTTCGCCATTACTTGGCGGTATAAATTAGATATTGAGGAAAATCCCCTGCATTTGTAGACATGCTAAGCGGAATACCAGGGGTTCAAAATCAGTAAATCAGTCTTTCCTCTCCGAAATGTGGTTGTCTATGAAGGAAAGAGAACAGCGTGGCGGAGAAGAATGACGATAAATTTACCGATTTCGAACCCCTACTGAATACAACATTAGCTGAATCGTTTCAGGAGTCCGAGACTATCCTGAATGGAGAAGATGAGGACGAGAAGGCCAGTGTCTACTGTTGGGAGAAGGAAGAAGAAAAGGAGGATGATGAGAAGAGAAGCGAGTACTGCTGGGAGAAAGAGGACAAAGAGAATGAGAAGGCTCAGTCTGAAGGAGAAGATGAGGAGGAGGAGAAGAGGAGTGAATACTGTTGGGAAATGGTATGGAATACGCTTATTTCACTTGAATTGCATTTCCAAGTAATGATAATTCCAATGATTTCGGTTCAGGAATTCGTTCAAGATGAAGAGGAGAAACAGAGGAGCGAGTATTGTTGGGAGAAGGTCCGTTCTTCGACCATTTCATCTCATTCCCTAACTAATCTCAGCTCAAGAGAGAATTACATATTTACAGTCAAAACCAATGCAATTTTTTCTCAAAATCCCTTGAAATGGCGACATTTTCAGTTGAAATCAAGTAGAGATAAACAAATAAAAAATGTTTAAAATATATATTTTTGCAGAATGATCAACTCGATTCTCCATCTTCTCCTACTTCGTCCTATGAGAGACTTTCTTCTCTTGTATCTCCAATCCAGAAGGAATCATCCGTAAGTCATTCGTCCTTATCCTTCTCGCACTTTGGCTGTAGTTAGGGTGTCTCATGTGAGTCTCATGTTAGTGCAAACCTCATATCTGGATATGAGGTTTGGTTGAATTTTATAGACAACCGCACCGCTGAGAGTAGAGACATAAAGGATGCACTAAACTACTCGCATGCGACACCCTAGCTGTGGCACCTTTCAGAGTCGGCCAATCACTGTGGAAAAATCTATTTTATTTCAGATTCAGTTGGACGGAAAAGAATATCCCTTGTCATCTTCCTCTACTTCATCTTTCGAAAGAATCTCCTCTCCGGAATCCTTTGTTGAGGCCGTCCGGAGCGGTCTGAAGAAGCTATCGGTAAGAGATCACCACAAGTATCCATGGCATACTTGATTCTCTTCTCAATTTTTGTTCTTTTGGCCCTCCCGAGCAGTTGTCTGTCATACTTACCATCGCTTATAAAAGCACTATTTGCTCAAGTGAAATGCTGTGGAAATTAGTGATTACAAGCAATGTTCTGAATATAAACCTAATTTTAATGAATAATAATTGGAAATCTCTCGATTGTAGCTCGACAAGACTGTCCTCACGATGCACAATTCAACTCCAGCTGAACTTGCACTCGAAGCACGTAGGCTAGTCAATGAAACGAACGAAATGAAGAGGTAAACTGTTTTACCGTGAAGAATACGGGTCCAGAAACGATAGTAAGGTGAATTCGTTAATCGTCTGGTCTCCTTATTGAACGGTTGACTGCTCCGTGTGAGAGAGCACCAGCAAAATGAGATTAGGCGAATGACAAATGCACTTTACAACCCCTTTAAAACATTAGTGGTGTTCATGTAAAATGAGCTGAAAGTCACATATTGAGCATGAAAACAATTTGAAATCACGACCAATGGTCGACTAAAACAATTGTTTTTCTCAAAGATGCTCCCTCACTTTCATTTTGCTCATTGAACCAAAATTTAATATAAAAACAATTTTTACAGATTCAATGAGGAATTGATGGGATCCGGCCTCTATCCGATGTGCACGGACACTACGAACACATTTCGCAGGATGATAATCGATGACCTCGCAAAGCCGAACGAGATCCTTGCACAATCTACAATTCTGAAGCCTTCTGAACCTTCAACTGCCCCCTCCGTCCCAGTGTCCTGGGAGCACCAGAACATGGCCCCCATGGTCCGCCGCCCGCAGTTCAGCAAGATTTCCCCCACTCAGAAACCCTCCCCCACGGAGATCCCGGAGGTTCTGAAGGACCAGGAGATCGAGCAGGAATCTGCATTCTCTGATGAGGAGGAGGAGGAGGAGTTCGAGAACTGTTCTGAGGTCTTCGAGTCCACTTCTGAAGAAGATGAGGATGAGGAAGAGCTTACGGAGGATTCCGAGGAGGACAGCTCCAATGAAGAAGATGAAGAGGAGGAAGAAGACGAGGAAGAGGAAGAAGAAAACGAGGAGAATGAGGTGAGACTTTCACTCCAGATACCTATTTCTATCTCTTGAATAATCGATTCTAATTGTATGCTGAAAAGTGAAAAAATCAATTGGTCACCTTTTATATTGGCCTAAGAATAAGATTGCATTTAGGCATTCCTTTGCCCGCTTCATAGCTGTTTAAAATGATTTCTGATTGTGTGTAAAAGACATGTGTTTTCAGTGGGATACGCAATACGATGAGCAGGAGCAACAGTCGGTTGCTGAGATGCCCCTTCTGACAGCAACTGATTGCGAGGTAACGCTTTGAAAAAAAACTTAATCGATGCCGGTTCGTTCGTTTCTTCTTCGTGTAATTTTTTAAATGTAGCTATTCTAATGTATCCTGGAATACCGTTAGGAGTTCATCCTGAATTTCCCTAAATATATAAATACCATTACAGATGGCCACGTATCCTCCTGGACTTGGATTCTCCAATGTCTCCACGGTTCCCGCAGATCCCTATGCTGTTCAAACTGCGGAGAAGCTCCAGGATGAAGCTGCCAAGAAGGAGGACCACCTCACGCGGCTCTTTTACCCATACGCACATCTGACCAGACAGGCACCTCACCCAGCGACACAGAACGTCCAGAATCTTCCACATCAAGCTCCTGTTCAGCCCCAGCCTTCTCCCGTTGAGACCGCTCCTCCTCAAGCACCCATGTATAATCAGAACCCTCCCACATTCCAGAATTCAACCTGGTCTCAACTTGCCCATGGTCAGCACAATGGCTACAACCCTTTCTATCCCTACTTCTCACATTTTGGCTACAATCCCCTTTCCACCATGTCCCGTCCAGTTAATCCTTACTATGTCCCACCTAGTCAATCAAGGCTCGAGTCCGTTAATACTACCGCTAGAGCTGCTCCTTCTCTCAACGATTTGTTCCCTAAAAATAATCATTCTGTTCCCACTTACCCTTCAGCCTACAATATGCCTTCCACATTTGATGCTGATGTTATTAGGGCCTCTCACGCAGCTCTCAACAATTCTCGTCCTCGTCCTAATATCTTCGCCTTCTCCGGCAACCACAGTGGCATTCCTAATGCAGCCCCGACCCCCACTAGATTCCACTCCGGAGCTCAGACTGTTGCACCTCCCTCCACTTCTTATCCTACCGTCTGCCCTTGCACCATGTGCGCCGCCAACCGTAACTGATTTATCTCTACCGTATTCCATATCCATTATCGATTGATTCCGCATTCATATTGTTTCGTTCCCTGCCTTGAGTGTAATTGTTTCTTCTTATTGCCACTTCCTGTTTTCATAACGTGATCTGACACTGGTTTCATTCTCCGTTAGTCATGCAAGGACTTGCAATAAAGATTATTTATTTAAATATGTGTATTGACAAAATTTGCATCGCGGACGAGAAGAATGATTCCTTGAACTAGAGGTCACTGCGGAAAAGAGTGATTTGGGAGAGAAATGTGGAGAAAAGTGAAAAATTTTAGCAGACTTCTTCTGTAAGAGTGGACCTTCTAGGCATATCCTGTGTACAATTTCCCAACTTTAGGCCTCCGATTTGGCTAAAAACTTGATTTTTGGGTAAATCGACCCCGTAGATCACGAATCCGAGGTCCGTTTGACATGAAAAAAATTTCGTTGCCCCAGGGCATGAAAAATATCCGAAAATTTTTCAAAAATTGGGGAAAAATCTAGGGTGGCGCAAACCGGTTCCGGGATCCCACTACTGGAATGAATGAGTCTCTCTTGTTCCATGGGAAA
>JACMIF010005328.1:0-10802 GCA_014805445.1 Diplogasteroides magnus | reverse complement strand
GACTCCTTTACTAAAACCCACCTGACCAGCTATTGGCTAACTAAATGTTTAACGATACAACCGGTCGACAAAGCGGACATCCTTGGGAAGAAAGTCATCGTCTAATTATGATTATCATGCCTTGGATTCTTCTACTATCGTCTAATTTCAAAGGGGAAAGAATGACGATGGAGGTGTTCATCAAGAAAGTAGAGAAGACGAACCGAAAGCTGGCTCCCAAATTTCCCAGGCTAGGAAAAATCAAAATCCTCTCTAACAGGGGCAAGCAACATTGAAACATATAGACCCTGACCAAGCTGCATGTGCCGTGAATCGAGATGGTCTATCTTCCCACATACGGTCACTTGTTCTGATCCATGGCCTCTTTCTCCAAGACAAGAAAATTAACAAAGCTGAAAGGAATGAAGAATTCACTCGCTCGATGGATTCAGTCTCGTTTCCCTTGCTTCTGTAGATATAGAATCAAGGGTCCCGAGAAAAAGTGGGGCAAGATGGTGGCTATTAATAGAAAGTATCTGCTAATCGAAAGGATAGCTACAACAATAATTATTACTTGTAGATGAAGTTCGAAAAAAATTCGGTTATTTATGGAACACCCTAATAGATCAAGTGGATGACATCACGGAAGGGATTAGAGATGGCTGAAAGACTCCACTCTACAGGAGCAACTCGTCACTTACCCAAGTCATCCTACAACACACGACCAGCGTCTTTCGGATATGAGAACTCGTCAATAGGATGATGGCGGAATTAATACAGTGATGACTAGCCGAGATGTTCGGTAGATTAACGATTAGAAAAATGTACAACTAAATAGTTGTATATTTACAATTAGCAGGAAATGTATTTTTTCACCTTTTCCGGAATCAAATTGGGGGAGTGGTAGAGAAAAAGAGCCAGTTTCAGCAACCGAACATTTCCCTTCCGTATCTTGAACAGGCAGTTTAAAGATACAAAACCTGGAGTGAGAGCGAGACTCCTACTGCTTGCAACAAAAGATTGACATCAGTTTGCCAACTGGACAGCGATTCGACACTCGAGCGAAACGGTTTCAGTACGGCGAATATGATTACGTACATGAAGAATGTTATGATGGGAATGAGCTGCACCACGTAGTAGACGTGCTGACAATAATGGTAATTTAGAAAGATATTTTGATTCACATTTGAAAAGCTTTGGAAAATATGCACCTTATAAAGGATAGAGTTTTCGATGAAAGGTCGTCCGAAATTGTCTCCCGTTCCGCTGAGCTGTCGCACAAATTCGTTGGCGGGTTCGAAAAAGAGCCACAAAATCGTAAGGCCAAAGCAGAACAAATGGGTGCAGAATACAGATCGAACAATTCCTTCCCTGAATTTTTTGTGATAAGTTTTTGAAGGGTAGATATATGAAAATATACTTTTCGAACAAGCAAAATATACGAATGGGAAATACAAATGCAAGAAGTCGATTGAGTGTCATGAGAAATGTGAAAAGAAATACGGCCTGTAACAAACTGCATTAGTCTTCGAAAGCCCAATTGTCCGATGGTAAGAACACCGTTCAAATAGTAAATTGAAGTAATTTTATATATTTACATGACTTCCATAGTTCTCCAGCACCATTCCCATCGCGAATATCCAGGAAATTAGCTGGTTTTTTCTCTGAATTTTTTCAAATGCAAGCGACTTTCCCCTGGCGGAAACCTGGATCGCTGCCGGCAGTAAAACAGTGGTGGCTATATTAGCCACGAAACAGAAAAGATCGGCCAATGTTACTTGACAAACCAGTAAATAGAATGGAAGCTGAATTGAAAATTTAGATTGTGAAAATACGAACAGACACCTTAGATGTAGTGTTTCTGGACCGAATCAACGCAAAAACTAGTATTATCGTCAGACAAATGCCGAATACGTTAAGAATCATGTAGGCAGGGTCAACGGAGAAGTTTTTGTGTGCTGCAATGGAAGCACTTTATCGAAAGATACACATTTCAAAGCCAATCGTAAATTATTGGAAACGCACATCCCATGTAATAGTCGAGACCGCTCAAGGAGTTCACGGGGCTTGCATCAGGCATCCTGAAAATGATCCCCCACATAAATTTCGAATCATGAAAATGAAAACTTATGGGATATGGCTTGTTGTGCGCAAATATACCTTTGCGCAAGTGTCCTGTGCGCAAATAACGTCATCCCCAATAAACTGATAACGAAACTTTCGGTTTAGGTCCCGAACAGTTTCAAACTTCAACTAACGACAGGTGTATCAACGCTGGTGACAGTTTCTAACTATAGAAAATTCTTTTAGAAAATTTTAGAAAATTCTAACCAATTGGGTATACAAATCCTCGGTGAAGATTATTGAGGTTAAAATTTCCAAACAAGCGCTCCCTATTTGAAATTGTCAACAGGCAAACCGACAGATTTACTGACAGAATATTCATCTACTTGCGAACTTGAGAGTGCACTCCACAATATGCGATACAGTATGCAGTCTTAAAAGACAGACTGCTACAAGCGAACAATTTTAGAGTGTGTGTATTCGGGCCACTTATCAATTTCCCCACATAAGTATATATTTGTTCGGCTATATAATTTGAGAATTGTGTTGTAATCCTTGCACCGTTGCTGTCGACTTTTATTTTCTAGAGAGCCGTGCTCGGAAGAGACAAGACGGAAGATACGGAAGGTTAAAGGTAAAGGCATTGCCACGTCAAGCAATAGCGCTAGGTGGGCCCACCGGTAAGGCTGTTTGCTATTAGGACTATGTAAGAGATAGAGGGTATATGGAACAACTAAATTACCCCTTCTTCTCCCTAATGTTCAGTTCGCGTCTCACTGCTCAACTCTCGGTGGTGGTTAGGAGGTTGCAAGCCTGCTTATTACCAACTTCGTATGATTCTTCTGTATGCCGAACTCTCCATAGAGCATTTCGAGTATGGCTGTACACGTCTCAACACTAAATTTTCACACATTATGACATTGTAGAATGAGAGATGAGTAAATTGAGCTGCCGACCATTGAGATAGGGTTTCCAAATTGGTAATAATGTACATTTCTCATTCGTCGAATCACTCGGTGCGATTGTCTATCGCTCGTAGAGATGGCAGCTCCCCGGAAATTAGACGAATGAGAAATGCACTGTACTACCGATTTAGAAACCCTACAATTGAACCATAACGATGCCGAAGATATCAGAGAAAAAAATAGCCCGCCGATGACTTATTTCCGATATAGTACGTGCCGAATAACACCACAACGCTGAATCTCAACACAGAAAAACGCATTTATTTATTCATCTCAAAAGCCAAACACAACCACGAGTCATTTACGGTACTTCTGAAGTACACTGCAGGTTTATGTCTCAGCATTTCGGTACTTATTTAGGTTCTCACATAAGAGAGAATGAATGGGCAGCCAGGAGAAATGTGCAGATTTCTTTAGGCAAGCGACCATTACTGTGGATTACTGAGGACTACGGTAAGTACGGTACAGCTTGGCTTATTTTTCATTGGCCGTCTTTTCCGATGCTTCTTTCAGACGAATCCAAGCAGCCATCTGGTAATTTTCTCTCCTCGCATCAGCCTCCACTTCGAAGATCGCATCACGTCTGAATATTTGGGTGGAATACAGGCGCGCCATGGACATTTGTGCAATATTGGCGAACAAGACAGATGTAGAGTAGGGTGTCACATGCGAGTCATTTAGTGCATTCTTCATTAGAGACCGTGAATTGACTCCGATATTGACAGCCGTTCATTTCTAGCCGTCTAACTTCATTCCTAGCGGTCGTCGCTCCCTTCGCAGAGACAACCGTTCGGAACGAAGTTTGACGGCTAGAAATGAACGGCTGTCAATATCGGAGTCAATTCACGGTCTCTATTCTTCATGTCTATACTCTCTGAGGTGCGGTTATGTCTGAATTTTCTAGACAATTGAACCTCAGAGAGTAGAGACATGACGAATGCACTAAACGACTCGCATGCGACACCCTGATTTCGAGACCTCGAATCGCATCGCGAAATGCTTTCATTTTCTCTACATATCTCATTGCAGAGCAGTTGTCTCTTGCGTATGATAGACAACATCTCGGCAATGAATATTGGAAAAGGAATGCACTTCGCAACGCGATTCGAAGTCTCTATGCTTATGCGCCATCAGAATACAAAGAACGATGGCACTTCCGTCCATCATAACGACGCAAATGTGCATGGCTGACGACGAGAAAGTGTGGGAATGGAGAGAAGTGATAACGAAAGTGCATGCAAAACAAACTCCCTTTGTGACTCCTTTAAAGGAGCTGTCCCACGAGCTTTGTTCTTCGTGTTAGGTGGTTCTGTTGGGTCTCAACATCACTTTAGCAAAGCAATACCTTCACACAAAAAATTTGCTCGGCCTTCAGGCAAGCGTTCAAATATCAACACTTGAACGATTTCACTCCTAACGCGACATACCTGTAGTATCAATAATTACGGTAGAATTACGCTGTCTCCTCTGTTCTCTCTCTACCTGGTTCACGCTCTTCCCACCCCGGAACCCCTTCCCCACTGCCACCTCCTCCCATTCTCTCTGGCCTCTCTCATGATCTACCGGTCTCTCGTTCTCTTTTCGTTTTCTCTCTCCTCTCTCTAGCCCCTTCCTGCCTGATCAAAGAACCGTTCAACTACAGTAATTTTCAAACTTCGTTGCGCTGCAGCAAGTCAGGGAATATTCACAAGAGCATGCAACCTTCACAGAACATCTTCTAATGATGAAAACGATCTAGCGGTGCTTTTAGTTTATGCACGAAAAAGTTCGTGGGACAGCCCCTTTAAATGAGCTGTGCCACGAACTTTTTCATCTCTAAACTGGAAGCGCAGTTCGATTTGTCTCCCTCTGATAGGAAGAGCTGCGAAATTCGCGCTTTTTCTGATTTTTCTCTGATTTTATACAACGTGTGAAAGTTGAAGGGTATGGTAGGTTACGACGGATCTTTGATCAAGGAGAACTAGTGTTGGAGAATCTGGGGGAGGTGAGAGACCAGTAGATCAAAGGAGAGGCCAGAGAAATGAGACGGCAAAGGGTGCGAGGAAGCACTCTCGCGATGATCAGACTGTTCCTTAGAGTGAACGGGAAAGAGAGAGGGCACAGAGAAAAATACAGCGATCTACCGTACCTAACTGATCGCTTTGTTCAATCGCTTCAAGAGTCAATTCCCTTCGAATGTAAATGTTAGAAAGCTCTCTTGAAGGAGTAGACAATAATTTTGATAGACATTTTGTATGTTTTTGCTCTCATTAGACCTTACGCTCGCACCTATCAAAGAATAAAAGTTCGTGGCACAGTTCCTTTAACTATAATATTTCCGGGTGGAAACGACAATGCAGAGCAAAATTTTGCGCAAGAAGTTGCCGGTTCAAGAGCTAAATGAATTTATCGGCATGCGCTTATGCTAATCACAACATTTTTTCGACCTGTAAATGGAGATGAACACAGATTGGATTACTTTCATATTGAAATACAAGAGAATTTTGACAAGTTGTAGACGTAAACACTTCCTCGTCGCGTCTTTGATATAACACTCTCCAGTTCATTCTCTCCCAGTCCATACGTAAATGGATGAATTTAATCGGCGCGTTTTCAAAAACTGCAAGCGAACGGAATCCAAGCAGAGGTGCGCATTTCTGTCATCTATTTCCCTTTGAGCGGTTGTCTATCACGTGAGAGAGACAACCGCTCCGAGGGAATTAGACGACAGAAATGCGCACTTCTGCTTGGATTCCGTTCCCTATTAACGAACCGTTCTTTGGCGTGAATTTGAATGTCTGCAATGCTCTCAGCAACAGACGGAAGTTTTGAATGCGTTCGGAAATTTCCACGAGTTTTTGATTTGATTCTTTGAAGGCGGTGCAGAAGAGAGAATAGAAGTATTCCGAGAAAAGGATAAGAAACTGAATTTTAATCTTGTGCTCCGCAAGAAATCTGGCCACGTCATGGTGGTTTATTGTCAAGATAATGAAATATATATATATAAAATAAAATAAAATAAACCTCCTCTGGTACGGATAATACATGGTTTTCGATCATTATATTTCTTGTTCCGATAAATGTAAGCTCATTGCTGAATATTGATCATAATTCCGCAAATGAAATTGATTATGAAGGAATTTCCCACCTGTCATCTACTTGTTTTTCAGATTTCTCTTGAAAAATGAAAACTGAAATTTGATATCCAAGAATTTCTGTAAAGGCGTCAATTCTGACAAGAAGCGTCGCCTCCATGATCTTATTACTCTTCAACAGTAGAATCTGAAACAATGTCGATGAGACTGTGCTATTCATTACGTTGGTAATGCCTCAAATAAGAAGAATATATGTGTGCCTGACATTTTACTGAACATTTTAGAAAATGTAATGGTAAAAGAGGACCGGTCTGAGCCCGCAATCAATGACCCAAATATATTATATTGATCTAATGCTTCCGTTTTTTTTCGATCCACGTACCGTTTCGCCTGTTGTTATTTCAGCCGAAATGTAAAGTACTCCTCTTCTTGGATAAATTTCCAACATCCGCGTGTTCCTTTGGTTGAAAATCCGCGCATCGCTATTAAAGTTGACTCTCTGGATAATAGTAATACCTCACCATGTCGATAAAGGATGCCGTTTACAATATTTATGCTTGGCTGTACAGTTGACCACGCATTTTGAAAGATGCAACGGATTTCTGTGATGTGGACCGTTCATGGCTAAATCCATCAAATATTAAGGGCACAAATGGGGTGTGAAAAGCAAGTGAGCCATCGACATTTGCGTCATAATATGGCATGGATAGAGTCGCCACGAGTATGACGAGAATAATAGCTCATCTGTTCATTTCACCGCAACGGAGCAAATGACCAAGGCGAACTTAGCTTTCTCCCCAAAATGTCGAAGGCAGGGGCGCTAAGGGCAGAAGTGAAATGACCACTTTTGCAGGTATGATCATTACCGCGACACCCACTCCCCGATCCCTTCCCTCTAATCAGTCCATTAGAGTTTTACTGACCAGGCATTCGAAATCAATAGTACAGTGCACTTCTCATTCGTCTAATCCACGGGGGGGGGCTGTTATCTGAAGAACCTAGAGACAACACCTTCGACTGAAAATGGATAGTAAAGTCATTGCTCAGATAAATGAGCAATGACTTTACTATCCATTTAGAAAAACCACGACGGGCAGGTAATAGCAGAGTGAATCCCAAAGTTCATTCTATCTCTCTGTGTTCTCTCTCGCGCCGTCGTGTCTATGCGCCAGAGACGACCGGGTAAATGAGAACGCAGAGAGACAAAATGCACTTTGGGATTCACTCTGCCAATCAAAATTTGAATAACTGGGCGTGCGCACGTTCATACTCTCCCCTTCCCCTCCTTCCTCCTCATTCCGTTGTCCTGTTCTGTCTCCATGCGGTTGTCTCTCCCTATCCTCGTCCTTTCGTCCATTCTCGTGGTCGCTACTGACTATGCGCACCTCCTCATCAACGGCACTGTCAGCTGCAACAAGGTATGCTTTCGTAAACAAGGGAACTCTTTATCTCTAGGAATTAAAGTTTCGAATTTATTTTGGCGACAACTTAGTTAATACTCAATTTGACATTTTGACCGAAAAACGTACATATTTCTGGAAAAGGGTAGCCAAGTTTAAAAGGGACAAACCAGAAGAAAAATATACATTCAGATACCTGCAGGAGGAGAGAAACTGGAACTCCTCGATTTGAGAGAAATCATCTTTTGGGACAGCGAGAATTGGTTGGATGAGACAGTCACGGACGAGCACGGCTATTTTGCGTTCGACCACGAATATAACCAACCGGTAAGTATTCGAAAAAATACAATATGGATTAACCAATAGACGTCTGATAGCTTCCTGCTAGAGTCCAGCTTCTGCATTTCTATTCGAAATAAATATAGACGTCTTCGACGTCGAAACGCATGTGATAGTCATCTTTCCAGGGGGCTGCAAGGCCGATGGTGCGAGTGGGAAGGGATTGCTACTTTCTTAGCTGCGGGCACGCTCTCAGGAGAAAAGATCTTCACTTCATAGACACCGTCGAATTGGAATATTGCAGCAGGTAGAGTTCTTCCTCGCACAATTCAAAAAATTCTTACAAATATTAACTCGTCGTGAGTTATTCCCCAATCTAGTGAAGGGTGTGATGCTTAACGAAGCCGTCCTGGGAGATTGCGGAAACGGATTCGGATTCCCTGACTCTCCCCTCGGAATTTGCCTCCTACGTTATGGAGAATTGATATTTCGAAACAACTTAATGGTTGCAAGGATAGTAATGCAAAAACAACTTATTATGTAGTCAATCTCTCTTAAAAAATGAGATATCTCCTGTCCCGCAATGCCCATATATGACGATTTGTTATATTTTCCCCTTATACAGTACCTTCAAATTCTAGAGCAGTCAATAATCAATGTAATTCAGTTCTGAAACAACAGCTACGCCTACTACGTCTACTACGGCTAATACGACCACTACGGCTAATACGACAACTACGGCTACTACGTCTACTACGGTTACTCCGGCTACTACGTCTGTTACGACTACTGCGCGTACTACGCCTACTACCTCTACTATGGATGCCATTTCGGACAAAAATAAACACTCGTATGTTTCGGGAGGGACTGCGGATTTTCTCGATAAATTATGTAAAATAGTGGCGAATTCATTTAAGGGAAAAAGGTTTAACAAATAAGAAAAATAAAGGGTAATTCAGTCGTCAGCTGAGGGAGGGTTCGTACTCCAAAAATGATTTACATGATAATTTTTTTACATTAATAATGAATAATGAATGTTTAACAATGATAAAATTTATAATAATTAATAATGAATGTTTCAGGACTCCGAGCAACGAAAACATTCAACAAGAGATCTGCACGGCTGAAAATGAGGAGTCATGGAATTATGTATGATTATATTTGCGCCCTGACTTTGATAAGCCCAGATGTGCCAGCGTTTTCACCCCCTCAGTGTGTGTCTCTCACTCAGATTCCAATTCTAAATATCTATCTTTGCACATTCAAATAGGTGATATTTCCCATTTCAGTCATTCAACAACATTTCTAATCTCGCGATCGGTTTGTATGTGGCAGACGCCGTTCTCTTGATCATCTCTATCACTCTTGGATGCATCCTTTATAAGGTAGGAAGGATTTAATGTCGTTTGATTCTTAAAAATTTTCCAAAAAGTGAATGAAAATTGAACAAAGATCAAAATTACGGCGAAATGGCATGGAGACGAGAGGATGCTTAGGACGAAATTGAGAGGACATTCATACTCCGTACATTGTTTCATGCTATCTAAGTGCATTATTCATAGTTCTCCGATTCCAAATGACATAAAAGCTGAAAAAAACTCGTATAATTCGTGTTTTGATCTCAGAGAAGACACATGGAAGAGGATGCGAACTGATGCCGTATCAGCTTCGTCTGTGGTAATATTATTTTACAATTATTCCTTTTTAAATATTTCAAAGACAAAACTTCTAAAGTGCATACATAATCCCAGTTACTTGATGAAATTGAGTTGAAATGTATTTCCTATAGATCTTGCTCACAATCAGTTGCAAGAAATAAGAATGAATCTTATCAGTTTCAGGCGAAAGTTACGACATAAAATACGGCAACGAAGCATTTTTATATAAAGATCAAGAGCCAAACGACTTGATTCGCATTCTTGTCTAAATCACAAACCCAATATTTTTCGTAAAATGTATCGATAAAATTTGGTTTGCAAAGCATTTGCAAAGGAAATTTGCTCTATGTTAGAAACAGAGGTTTGCACTGTATATGAGCGGGTCTGAAAAGGCACTTTGTTCCTTTATTGGTAGTTAGAGTGATCATCAACCTTTCAGCATCTCCGCGATCCCTTCATTACATTGATGTTTTCCCTTTTGGATGTTGCGACATTCTTTATCCGGACTCTTTTTGCACCCTAGTAATTCTACCGTAACCTGGTTTCCGTGTCCGGGACACAATCCTACCGTAATCAAAGCTACGATTTAATTTATACAGTGTAGTAAAGATGTTCTAGAATGTCGCAGATCCAGAATATCGAAATTTCAAAACGCTAGTTCATGAGAGACTGGAATTTGAATAAATGGACGTACGGACGTGTCATTCTCTCCCATTCCCCCTCTTTCCTCCTCATTCCATTGTCCTGTTCTGTCACCATGCGGTCGTCTCTCCGCATCCTCGTCCTTTCATCCCTTCTCGTGGTCGCTGCTTATCGTAAACTCCATATCACCGGCACCTTTCGCTGCAAAGGGGTGCGTTTTGTGTTTATAAAACAAAGGAACTCTTAGGTTTCGTAATTATTATATATGACGACTGGGAATTACCGTTTTTACTTATTTTAATTGAAGAATGTAAATATTAGGTTGGTGCATAAGTAACGGGGTACTTATTTCAAACTCGATATCTTGACTTATATTGATTGTGGTCTCTAATAATTTTTACCATAGTGTGTCTACATGTGCCCCAGCTCACTGCTACCACCTCTGCCCCTCCCTCTTCGTAGGGGGTTCTGCGCGATTTTTCAAACCTGGCAGACCCGCGATTTTCGGAGCCCCGCTTGGGAGTTTTGGCCGCTTTTTTCGTGGGTCTGAGATAAAATTCAACTATCAACTGGTAATTGTAACCAATTGAACGGCCGGCACGACTGAGGGCGCTGTTCGCTCAAATCTCAACTTTTCACGGAGTTATGGCCGAAAAACCAAGGCTATGTCAAAAAGGCCAAAATGCAGCTAGCCACTTGTGCTTCACAGTATAAGCGTAGAATAGCTGGAGTAACAAAACT
>JACMIF010005327.1:0-10803 GCA_014805445.1 Diplogasteroides magnus | reverse complement strand
CCATAACAATCGTAATTCGAACTTTTATCGGTGCCAATATATATTTTTATTACTCCCACGATAACCTCTACACACTGGCGGAGTTTGGTCACCATAGGACCATTTTGAAAAAATGGCATTTTTTGGCACATTTTCGTTAATAACTCAACGGAAAAAATGTTTCGGGTACCAACCGGCAAGCGATATGTTGCTAATATACTAGAGTACTTCCATGATTATTGGGAAGATTGGGGAAGCACTTTCAAAATTTTAATGAATTTTTTTCTGATTCTGACGGCATGCGGAGCACATAAATGCGTCACATTTCGACCGTAGTTCTGAGCCACGCAGGTGAACCCGAGACGTATCACTCCGTGCATGTGTACGTCTAGGAGTCAGCTATAAGTAGCCACAAAGATTAGAGGATATCTTCAACGAGTGAGAAAATATTAAAATTTTACTCAAAAGTTATAAGGGACTTTCTTGACAACCTAATATTTATACCAGAGCATCCCTCTCCCTCATACTATAATAATGCTCTTCTGCACTTGCTTCACTCCCAATTAAAGTGCTTTGCGGGATTATTTCGAGTGCACGATTTTTGACCTTTTAAACATTTACCCCAAATCTTTGAATGTGTTCCCTTCCCCTGATAGACAACTGCGCTCCGGAGAAGAATGACGATACGTTTACCGATTTAGAAACCCCTAGTCCTGATCGTGAGAGTCAGACATTGCACTAATTCCACTACGTATCTCGTTGCATCTGCAGTGAATCCTTCCATCTTGATTCGCGAATTCACTCTGCCAAATGAGGTATTTCATGGAAGGACTCGAACTCTCCCATTATGTCATTCCTCGCAACTACTCTCTATTTATTCAGTTGTCGTCTCCATTTTAATCGAACAGACGACAGAACACCAAGAAGACAATTGCAGTGTTATGGAGCAAATATCCATAGCGCTGATGCTTTTCATTTTCTTTAGAAGCGACCGCTTAGAAGCGACTCCTGGCTAGCGTAATGACGTATGAGAATGGAGTGAGAGGCCAATAGTAGGGTGGGCCCAGTGAATCCCTGCCAGGGAACTTCCCGGAACGTCCTTTAGACACGCCCTGAGGGCTTCACTTTGTCTTCCCTTTACGGAATGTCTACGGACTTATGGAATGTCTGACCGCATGACGATTCTTTGTCCTCTCGCCACTATAATGAATATAGTTGATCTTTCGTCGTTTCGCGTGGTTGATCTGGCTAGAGCGCTTGAGGCATGTATGTTTCACTCCTTCTACAACTATTCAATTGAAAGTGAATAGAGATGACCAGTTGGTTTTTATTGAGAACACTTAAAGATAAAATATCAAAATGCCATTGCGTTCATCTTTTCGTATCTTTGACTGACTACACCCTTGGTCGTATTTACCTATTTTCTTACTTCCTTGTTTCACTTTTGAGCTTAAGCGATCATTGGCGGACGTAATGATTGGTGAGAATGGAGTAAGAGACCAATAGTAGAGTGGCCCCAGTGAATCCCTGCCTAGGAACTTCCCGGAACGTCCTTTAGACACACCCTGAGGGCTTCACTTTGTCTTCCCTTCCCTCTGTCGAGTTTCTATATCTAGATGAAGCTGGACCTCTCTGCTAAGGGAATCAGAATAGTTTGGAGTTCTCTTAAAGTACTAGTGAGGGTCATCTTTTGTCTTAACCCATTCCCCTTTGGAACTCTGTGAGTGGGAGTGACGATTGTTCCCAATTTCGGGGGTTGTCATCTTTCATAAGACTATAGAATCAAGAGTGGAGGAAGAGGGATATGGGATATTGTGCATCGAGAGTGGGCGGTCCTTCCACTCTCCTTCTTCTCTTCTTCTACCTAGTCAGTCATGCCCCTAGAGAGAGGGTGAGATACGCCCGGTTTAATTAGCTTATGGGTGGCAGCAATAGTCACGGCTGTTGCATCTTGACCCATTCTAGTGGACCATTTGACTGTTACGACCCTTTTGATGTGTTCCGAACTGGACCATTTCAGTTCATTAGTGATGACTCTGTATTGAAATAATATGAACATGAAAACGAGTATGTTTCTCTGACTTTGCGAATATGCGGAAACAATCATAATGTGATACGATCTGCTATCCTTCATTAATTCAAAAATAGAAAAGTCATTTGATTATTGTTACTGGCTTGATATAACCGATAGGTTTCATCAGCATTATATTGAGATTTCCGTTTCAACAACCGTGATCACTTAGCGTTTTTCTGTCATATATTTTCAGCACTATGGCTAACTCTAAAGCACCCAGCTTTTCATACCGTATTTGTGTTCTTTAATAATATTTTTTCGGTTTCGACACCACAATATAGCCGTTTTAATGCTACTGATGTAAATTTATTCGTTGTGTCTCTAGCTATAACTAAAATCCCCAACCTGTCATTGACCCTTGCCCTGAGTGCTGCCAGTCGCAGTGCCGTGTACACGTGTCTCTACTGCATTCGATCCAGCCGTGCCTGCAGATGACAATTTCAAATTTGGCGCCACTTTTGCGAAATCCCACGTCAAAAGGACTGGGCGAAGTGATACTTGCTCCATGGCGTGCTGGATTTCGTGTTGCAGAATGAACAGCGCGTTCTTGTTGAGGGGAATCTAGAAAGAGTCTTTTTGGAGCCGCTAAATAGTGGAACTTCGTAACCTCCCTAATCCCTTCCGAGTCATCATCTACGAGACTCGGAAGGGACTAACGACCAGGAATTAGGAAGGGCTGAAATCTATTTTAGCGAAACATGTTTTCAATCCATCGCTATAGTTTTGCTTATGTTTCTGCTGGCACATAATAATTCAGTTGGGAGGATTTTCTGCTGCTGCTGTTTTTCTTTCCCTTCCAATATAGAAAAGTTCCTTTCATCTGCGTAATCTATAGCCGCAAACGATCATAATTATATATTGTAGTTGCATCATATATTGTTGCTTTACAATTGCAGATATTTACGTCTAACTTTTTTTAAAAAGTCTTTATTCCGGGGGTCAAGGGGATAATCCATGGGGGATGTGTTCCTGCCAGTGAACTGCTAGACCAGTCGAGTAGGAGTTACACCTTGGCGTTCCAAGCGTTTTCTCCAGGGGATCTATCTATTCCAGACTTCATCTCCCCAAACAGAAATCAAAATCGCAAGAGACACAACAAGGAAGTGCTCATTTCTTGCCTTCTTAAAGGAGCCACAAAGAGAGATTTATTTGCATGCACTTTCGGGATCACTTCTCTCCAATTCCCTTACTCTCTCGTTGTCCGAGTAGACCGCTATGACGACGAGAAAGTGGGGGAATGGAGAGAAGTGAAAGTGCATGCAAATAAATCTCCCTTTGTGGCTCCTTTAATCCAATATTCCCATTGTTTTCTCATCGCGTTCGTATATTGTGGCGTGACCGTCACAATAACAATTCATCTACTCGATTAATGGTTTCATTCAGACAATGCCTTCATTCTGCTTTCTACTGTTGGTAGCAGTCATAGTCGTTCTGGTTGGTTCAGGTATTGAACACTCTGACTACATAGGCATGTGGAGATTCTCGTTTTGATATTTTTCTGCCTCTGCTCCTTTAAAAAACATGTATTTCGTCAGCAATTTATAGTCAAGTAGAAATCTCCCAGTTTCAATGAGACGGGGATTTAAGACGGCAAAATATTAAAATAAACTATTTTCAGTCAGTCCCCTGAAGTGCATTCAATGTGATCGACAGACCGGGTGGTATGAGGGAGCGGAACACGAGAGACACATTGAACGGTGAGTCAATCTGGTGAAAGACAACAGCGACTTGAAAATTTGCGCCTGAATGGTGAACTGCACTTTTTACTGTTAGAGAATTGCTACCCATTCGTTATGCGCTAAAAAAATTCATCATTATTGCGTAAATGTAGAGTTTCGCGTAGTAAATGTAAAGACTCTCGTTACATTCTGTTTTTTGCAGTTGTCAGAACGCTGCTTACGATCCGGCGGAATGCTCCAACCGCACGCACACCACGTGTATTGTAGATTTCTACAAGAACGGAGACTCGCCAAGTAAGTGATCTATTCGTCGCAACACTTACTTATGGTCAGCATGTATAGGCCGCTCTAACTAATAAAATACATTAGTACCATCCTAACATTTGTGCCACTATGGTGTAAACACAATTGAAAAGGCGCACAAGTCAATTTCACTGTTATGTCGCAAATTTACATGGCGCTGTTGCGATTCTCCCGCAAGGGATGAATACGTCAAATGTCGAACTCCTCTATGTATAGTGTAGCCGTCCTGGCATGAGTTATTAGAGAGAGAATATAATGATTGATAATTAAAATATGTCTATGACTGTTTTCGCGCAATCAATCTCAAAGTCAGACAAGCATTTGTAAAGCTCGCACATGTGCATTTTCCTCCATTTCATGGCATAGTTGCACCTCATGAATGATTGATTTACCGCCCTCCACTTCATCTTGTCCACTACAAATCGCCGCTGTTGTAACATCATCTCATGATTGACGCCTCTGATGATCGATCACCGTGGCGCAGTGGTTGTCGGCCCCGCTCACTCCATGAAAATCCAGATCCGGGTTCGACTCCCTGGTGGGGGGTGTTTTGGTCATTGGGGAGTTATCTTCGGAAAGGCTCCCACGGTGGGATCAAGCGGCTGGCAGTAAACACTAATTACGGGCGATTATTTCCCAACGCTTCGTAGTGACTAGAGTGAGAGTCCTGCTGAACATGGGAATTCGAGTCAAAATTGCATTGGGCCAGTTCCATATTTCCGAGGACTAGAGTGGGGAGAATAGATGATTAAGACCCCTCTAGGGAATGGTCAAAGAGATGAACGAGGAATAAGCTGTGGGAAAAGGTGGACACACATGT
The DNA here is from genome assembly GCA_014805445.1 of Diplogasteroides magnus. NCBI lineage: Eukaryota > Metazoa > Nematoda > Chromadorea > Rhabditida > Diplogasteroididae > Diplogasteroides > Diplogasteroides magnus. Next base: position 5,948 of record JACMIF010005327.1, on the reverse strand, counting down.
CAGAGGACAGTATCGCTTCATTTTCTTCAAAATAGCGGTTTCTTGTTGGTTGAGACGACTAGGGGTTGCGAAAGCGGTAGTAAAGAGCATTTGTCATTCGCCTAATCTCAGTTCGCTCGTGCTCGCTCACAATTAGAAATCTACTGATCACTGGCGATTAGACGAACTTGGCTTTGGGTATGCGCGGAATTGAGAATCTTAGTACGGAGGAGGGATCAAATAATGAGATTTTCGAATGATTTTCTCACCATTAGTATTCACTAGGATCAAGAATCACAACTAGAGAATTGTTGAAGCCAATTGTATCAATAAATATTGATTCAGACAAAGTAGTCACCGCCCGACGCTGTGGAATGCTAGAAGACGTGACTGGATGCACGTTGTTCAATGGCAAATTTGGATCCGGTTCGGAATCCGGAAGAAAGGTCAGCGTGGTGTATTGGTAACAGTCTAGAAGCACAAATAGCGTACTTCGGTTCAATGTCGGCATCAGTCACTAACAATTTTTCTCCATTGCAGAAGCGTCATCTCTTCAACAGCGAGGGCTCTTCCCCGCGACGAAGGAGCAGCATGACCTTCGTTGAGGTATGTGTGGTGTAGAGGTTACGTGCCAGCGTATTTTCCTGCAAGTACACTTGGAGTTGGTTCAATTCCCTTCGAATCCCTTGCGCTTTGCAGGTGTGCAGCGTATCATGTGCAGATGGCATGTGCGTCAATTCCTCTCCTTTGACGTCAACTGTATCCACAGTCCTAATTGTTCTCCTTGTCATGTTTCTATAGAATTGCCCATTATTAGCTACGCAAATGTCAAAATCTTCATATCTCTCCTCAGAGCAATACAAAGTAATTACCTCACACATTCGTTCACAATTTTACCCCAGAGCTCAAACCAAGATATCCATTAATCCTTCTGCTTATTACGGTTACAGTACTAACTGGTCAATCTTTCTCACTTCGCTATTGACGATAGTAGCTTCATTTTTATGTATTGCTGAGCCTTGCGCGTGCGGGTATCATTAATAATTACGAGATTATCCTAATAAACGTATATCTTACAACAATAGTCATTCTCTTCAAATTGCATATGCAAACATGTCAATGTTTTCACGTACTCTTTGAGAAACACAATCACCCTCTGGTGCAATTTTGCCTAGATTTTATAAAGTCTAGGCAAAATTGCACCATAGATAAATACATATGTTCCAATTTTAGCAGTGTTTCACGAACTCTTCCTTCACGAACGAACTGACTCGATCCCTTCCATTCCTTCGTCAGTCAATCATTTCAATGAGGATTGAACATTATTTACAATATCCCGTTATTATGAAAATATGAAACGTTTATCCTTTTCTCGAGATCGATCCAAATCCAACATAAAAAATGGAAACCGGGCTGTATTGATGCCGTAATCGTATGATAATGAATAAACACGGAATGGAGATATAAAAAAGTTTTTAACGTGAAGGCTGTTCTCACGCTAGTGCTGTTGAAATTGTGAACATTGAAGGGATATCAAACTGCAGGAAGTAAAACTGGAATCAGCTATTGAATGAAACATATATTTTCTCATATGATGGAAGAATTATCGAGAAGGTAGGTTTCCGTTGGAGTAGTACCCCTTGCTTTTGTTGGAAAAGAACGTGCAGGATTCGAATATTGCGATGACCATCAACTGAAAAGGATTACGGTATATACAGTTATATTACTTAGTCCAACTGGGTCAGAGATGTAACAGGCGAAATATTCCATCCCAATCACTTCGAAACTGATAACGCTATTGCGGCCACTCCATTGGTGATCAGCTGTAAATGCACTTTTATGAGAATTCGAAGTAAGGGCGAAAGACAAGAGTGCCATGGATATTTGCGCGGACCGAATGAGACGTATCTGTCCACTGCACCATTATGGCGCAAATCTCCATGGCACTCTTGTAATTCGCCCAGTTATAACCGTATTGTGGACAGTCTTACCAGCTGAGCCATTGTGGCCAATTTCGAACTTGTCATCGTCGATATGGTCTTTTTCGATGCCAAACACTATTGGAAGATCCCAACTGTATGATTTTTCAATTGTCTGAAATTATGATACATTAGCTGAAGCCAAGAAGAAACTTACATAATCTCTTCTGTATACGAAAAGCCCGTACGTGTTGGCGGCAATGAACGCAAACGTTTCGTCGGTGTCAGGCTGCAAAAACTTGCTCCCGGTGAGGCTCGAACTCACGACCTTCAGATTATGAGACTGACGCGCTGCCGACTGCGCTACGGAAGCGATGTTTAGCGAGTGACAGCTGGTGTTCAAGAGGCCCTAGAAACTGGGCAGGCTTGAATATTTTGCATGTTTGCACCTTGAGTGGGTGGTTCTTGTAAAAACAATAGCACTCCCTACAATATGGTGAAGGGGGTTAAGTGGGTTTAAGGAGAGGGAAGATAATCATTCACTTCAGCTCCTTATGGAGAGCACTACTCTAACAATAAACCATAAGCGTTGACCGTTCTCTCTCAATGACGTTTTCGTTGCTTTGTTTAACTTTTTTTCTTCAAGATTGTAAATTATCTGCTCGAAACACCGCAGATAATAAGTTGTTATACTTTTAATCCCATACATCTCACACCGAGCAATACATGTTTCCATTCATCTTGTTTTAAAAATCCACTGAAACATATCTCTCGGACTGTTTATGTTTTCAGGAAATTTCGTCTAGAACCGGGCTACAGGTGCCATGTTCAGTAAATCATGAGATCGTTTATTTCTCTTCTGTCCTAATCGTCTCTCAATTGTTTAGACGGATTTGTCCTCTTAGACGCGAGAGAGGGAAGGTTGGATAAGAGAAACAGATACCTTGAGGGGGCTATCCATATTATGCTAATGATCGTTTCCATGGCCGATTAAGCCTGATCATGGGTAGGTCTGCACAGGTAGAGAAGAGCCATTAGGACCATAGATAGAAAATGAGATGGAGGGTCAGAGAGGCGAGAAAAGAGAAACGGAGATGGACCCTCTCTCAATGAACGCACACCTGTGCATTATGGCCCATTGCCGTTTTCGTGCCAGTCGGACGGAATGCCGGAAATATCAAAGCCTGCGCACCACAGCCGGGTTTGACAGTGCCCTCTCTCCCTCCTCTTTTTCCGACCCTAATCATTCTTCCGATCCGAACTGCCCCGTACGTAATAAGTGGCCTCATATCCGGCGAGTTCATGGCTTGTTTGTCATCTAGATTCTCTTATAATTTGGCGTCTCTCCCTCTAGAGCTGGCAATAGAGAATCGAGCCGAGCCAAGTTCATGACTTAATCCCTCCATCCCTGTTCGTCTATTGCCCTCTCCCTCTCCCTCCTCTTCACTTACTACTCCCTCAATAAACTATCGGAAGTGCGCAATTGCGGCAGAAGGCAGAGAGGGGCGACCATTTCATTTCATTGTTCATGACTCCGCACAATCGCCGGGTTTGATTGTACATTTCATAATATGCTCTGATTTGGCTTTGGACGTTGCCTGCGCAATTTTTTTTCTGGTTTTCCATGAAGGAGAATTTTAAAATTTCCAATAGATCATCTTTGCGTCCGCTTTGTCTGATCGAGTAAATATGTTTCACCAACTGTGTAAATATGCATTAATAATTGCTATCTGATTCGATCCAGAATGCCTCCATATTTGAGAAATTAAAAAAATAAATTATTTCTTTGTCTGTAAAAATGTATTTGGCATTTATTTTCTAAGATTCGATCCCTACTCACAACGACGTATTTGATCTCGCACGCGTACGGCACGCATCCATACATGTCCCGCTTGCGCACGCTGTCGATGTAGCTCCTGCAAAGAAAGGATTCAAAGAGATTACGGTAGAAAGAATTATCGATTGATTTCCAACCTGACTCTATCCAGAGGGTCATCGAATTGCGGTTGTTGTGCAATCTATAACAAACTTGCTGATTTTATTGCTTTGATCATTCGAATAACCTTATTTCTGAGCTCGGTGAGCAGATTATTCCGTTCCGTTCCTGACTTTGATGCCTTCTCTCGCAACTTGACAGGTAGCAATTCTAGCAGCGCATCGGAGCTGTAAATTCGAATTTGCGACTAGATTCAAATCTCCCGCACTTCACCGAGGCTTTCAAATTAGTGTCAGGGATGTGTCAAGAGATCAAGATACACTTGTTTTAGTTTAAATCCCCTGTCGTTTTCATTATTCATTTGTGTCCGCCCCCGACATCCAATCCACAAGACAAGAATTTCGCACATGCACTGATTTCTTTAGGAGACATCCTCTCTTGTGTTTCATCTTTTCATGCCCTGAGGGCACTCTCAAGCAAACATGAAGAGTACTTCCAATGGTCGTAATAATAGTGGCCCAAAAGAGAAGAGGAAGAAGCCGAAACGCTTATTTTCATCGCTTCGCTACGGGCAACGAGAGGATTCTCGAAATTAGTTCGCCGGGGCTATTTTAGTGAGGATGCGGTCCTCTGAGAGGAAGTCACGACATTTGTGTCGTAATGGTGAAGTAAGTGGACAGATATATTTCACTATTACGGCGCAAATGTCTATGGCACTCTGGTCTTTCACTCCGCAAACCCGGCTGATGTGTGTTGTTATTGTTGGAGCGGAACGCGTGAGCAATGGAAGCCAATACTCCCACTCCTCTTCTCACTTTCCTCTTTTCGATTCAGTTGCAATTCCATCCTTTTTCGGCCGATTGGCACTATCAAGGGAACTTTTCCAAGATGAGGCAGGGAGAAGGAAGACTCATCAGACCGGAGAAACCCGATCCTATCTTTCTGTTCCTTACCCTCTTTTGAGATATTGTCCCTCCATTAGCGAGAGAAGACCTCCCATAGACAAATTGTTGAGTCAAGGTGTTTTCTTGTTTCCCTCCTCTCCCTCCCCCATCTACTCTTCTTGCCGTTCAAAATTGTATTCGCCCAGCCGGAAAATATATCCTTCCATCCATTTGCCGGCCTTCCTTTACTCCTACTTTACTGCCTGGTCACGGAGTCTAGTCGCTTTCTCGAGTGAAAGGCAAATGTGCTATGGACATATGCGCCGTAATGGTGAGGTGGGCAATTGCGCCATGATAGTGATGATAATAAAGGCGCAAATGTCCGTTTCACCATTATAGCGCAATTGTCTTTTACTTGCTTTCTCATTATATTTGAGCAGTTAGTTCACTTAATCAGAGACAACTACTGAAATGGTAAAATGGTGTAACATAGCCGGACAAATGCTTCATTTTCTGTCGTGTTACTTTTTACGACCACGTCGCGCGATTAGTTTTTCTGTGCTACCACTAAATAATGCGAATTCACATTTCGACTCTTTGTCCCAGCTGCGCGTTCTTACTGTAAATTTCGCCGATTCAGGGGCGCGCGGGAGATCCAAACGCCTAATAACCTCTCAATACGGTCCGTGGCCTTTAGGCCGTTATGAATATGTTTCTCTCATCGTCTAACGCTCTTCCTATTCCCTATCCCTAGTAATGAGAGATTGTGGGGGAATGAGAGGTTCGGACAACGAGAACGAATGAATGAAGTGTCAAAGGACTACTGCATACAATGGGTACACGTCCTTTGGTACTGTCAAAAGGCAGCCGTGGGCTTGATTACTGTAATTATATATCCCTCTTTTCGCTGCGGGACCCCGTTCCCATGCAAACCACTACTGCATAGATAAGATACTTGGAACCACTTGATATCCACAAAGTATTAGGTTGAGTCATAAGTAATGATAAATCTATTTTCACATCGATTATCTTCGTCCAACCTGATATTAGCCTTTCTGCATGCAGCTAGGACCTTGTGCTTCTCCCAGTTTGCGTGAAAGTGTTGGAGCACTAAAATTCCAAAAGGAGGACAATTTATATTTTGAAAAACGGCCACAGTAGTGAAAATAACGTTTTTTGCGTTCGAAAAGTCATGTCAAAAATAACATTTTTGGTTACTGTGGCCGTTTT
>JACMIF010005326.1:0-10804 GCA_014805445.1 Diplogasteroides magnus | reverse complement strand
CAGCAGTCCACCGGCAGGAACACATCCCCCTTGGATTATCCCCCTGACCCCGGAATAAAGACTTTTTTTTAAAGACATCCATGGTGCGCCCTCGGATTTCGATGTAGCTGTTATTTTCGATGTCGCGAATGTTTGGAAGCGCGATTGCTGCCACTACATCAATGCAAGCTGTATGCGTCGGGTCTGGTTAATCTATTTTGGGGTACTAGTAGGGTGTCGCTCGTGGTGACTTTAGTGCATTCGACGTGTCTCTTCTCTCCGAAGAGCGGTCGTCTCTGCATTCGATAGACAACCGTTCCTCGGAGAGCAGAGACATGACGAATGCACTAAAGTCACCACGAGCGACACAGTAGGTACTAGATGTTGTACTGGGATCAGTGAACGTCATGCGGTGTCATAGAATCCGTCTAAATGCTCCTGAGTTAGCTTGATCGGTCTGATATACTGCTGAGCCATCAATGCGCGGCCAAAGTTAACCACGGCAATTCAAGATGGATTGATTCCTAGCAATACCAAACGTCGGTCGCACTCGGCGCACCGTCACTGGCGGAATTGGAAATTGTGCACGTGGTGTGATTTTGCTATTCAGTGAGCTGACTCATCGTGGTCCATTTCATCATTATGGCTCACGTGACCATGGCACTATTGTCTTTCATTTGCTGTGTAGATTATAATTTGACTACTTTATGGTGTATGTTTCATGCAAAGTATATCTTCTACTATATAGTAGCCTTAAAACGTAAATCTGGAGTAGTCAAGCTGCCAACCATAATTGGCTGTCATTTGGGGCAAAAGACCAAGCATCTGATCTGGAGCCGCACTCATTGACGCTCCAAACTGTTTGGCTTTCCAAACGTAACGTCATTTGGGTAATTTTTAATTTAATTTTAATTTATCTACATCGAATCGATGTGACGACATGTACAAGAATAGCACAGAGAAGAAAATGGGGACAGCGAGGTTAGGGGGAGGGCATTCGACAAAACACTCAGCCTAACCAAATGATGTCACCAACTCCAAACGGTTTGGAGCGTTCATGAATACGGCCTCTGCAGCCGATCTTATCAGCTGCAACTTTCGCACGTTAATGGCTTTACGAGTAGAGTTCTCTTATAGAGACGTTATTGACAGGTTTCTAGCCTTCTAGTTTCATTCATATTATTGTGGAAAACCAACTTGATATACTGAGTACACACACTCCTTCTGACTGACGACTGTGCTCTCTCAAATTTGCGTGCTATTTCGTCATTTCTCTGACAGTTGGCCATGATTTTGAATAGGTTTCTCGCTCAATATATAGAGGCTCACTTTCAACTCTGTTTACCATAATAATAACGGCCGTCACTCACTTCGAAGAGACGACCGCAAGGATTGAAGTTAGAAGGCTAGGAGGTCCCGGTTGTCTATAGTGTCACTGAAACATAACCCATAAAGTAGTCAAACTGTAATCATATATTTCCCCATTTGCGACACTATGGAGTGATCGCGGATACAAACTTGCGCTACTATGGGTTCGTCTGTTCATCGTCGATTTCACTCTGCTATGGTGCAAAGATCCTGCGCATAAAGACGACCGGAAAATGGAGGGCACAGAGAGATGGAATGAACTTTGGGATTCCATCTGCCTCCTTCATTACTGGTGATCCTGGCTAGAGTCTAGTGTGGGCCGTTGTGTCTTTCGCGTCATTCTCGCTTACGATACTTTCCTGTCGTCTCTTTCAGAAAGCTTTGCCTGGGTACCCGATGCTCAAACGAGTGAAAGAACTCGAAAGATTGTTGCAATCTCTTCTCTCTAATTCGTTCCTATCAACTGAATGCAGTTTTTGGTCGATTCAAGGTCTCGGATCCTGACTGGGGTTCTCTTATAGCGATGTTACTGACAGCCGGCGACCTCCTGGCCATCTAGCTTCATTCCTAACTATCGTCTGCCACTTCAAGGATACGATCACTAGGAATGAAGTTTGAAGGCTAGAAAGTCTCCGGCTGTCAATAACGTCTCGATAAGAGAGCCCTAATTCTGACGCGTTTCATGATGAGACAGCGAACCAATCTAAAGACACAATCAAGCTACGAACACAGCACAATCAAGCTTCGAATTGTCAAGACACGAAAAGAGTTCAAAGTGTGCAACGCACATATACTCTAGGCTACAGCTTACGCATGCCATGGTCTTTTGACGTGCTTGGCATTTTGAGTACGAAAACAGCTATTTTTCACTGATCTCTATATCTTGGCAGTTATCGGTTTCGTGAAACATATCCATTCCCGTACTCAAACTGCCAACTAGTGTTTCTAAATCAATAGTAAAGGGTACTCCTCATTCGTCCATTCTATGCGGATCGGTCGTCTCTAGGAGCGATAGACAACCGCTTCGAGTGGATTAGACGAGTGCGAAATACACTCTACTATTGATTTAGAAACGCTAATTGGCAGTTTGAGTACGAGATCGAATATCTTTTACGAAACCAATAACTGTCGAGAATACAGATCAGTGAAACATAACTGTTTTCGTACTCAAACTGCCAACCGTAGTGCATGAGCTGGTGAAAGACACGAGTGCCATGGACATTTGCGACATAATAGTGGAATGGACGCGCGACTCGTGTGCCCACTTCATCATTATGGCGCCATTTCCCATTTCACCTGCACTAAGGAATAAGGAACGTCTCGGCCAAGGATTCTACGCTCAATCAATTTCTTGGGATAACACACCGCAAAGAAGATTTGCGACAGAATGTTTATGACTTATCGAAGACTGCCCTTGATCCCCAGATCGTAAACTCTGAATCGGATAAATATTGTGTTGTATTGTATTCCTCCTGCCACCCCTATATGGGTGGCACTTTGACTACTTTATGAGATTTGTTTCTATGCTGTATATTCGGAGATACCTACTGTGAAACATAACCCATAAAGTAGTCAAACTACCAACTCCACACCCCTATCACGCAATGTTGCCAACCCGCTCGTCATTCTTATGTTTACGATGTTTACGATCAGATCATTAGCGACTAGGGATCACATTATGGAACGTTATTTACAGCCCTTCATTTCTAGCCGTCTCTTATCGGTCGTATCTGCGAAGTGAGAGACTACCGCTAGGAATGAAGTTAGACGGGTATGAGGTCACCGGCTGGCAATAACGTCCCGATAAGAGAACCCTACATACTTTACGAGCATACAAAATGGAATGACTTTCAGGTCGCTTTTATCACCATGTATTCGTGCTAATAATGACGTCTGCAACGGCCAGAAACGACAATAACGTTCCAAAATGCGTCTCTATTAGCGACGCGCCTTTATAAACCCCCCCCCCCCACCTCTTTAATAAGATGCAGCACAAGACGACACTTGTACTCGTTTTCATTAGTTTAGTACGCTCTAGGGATCAAAAACGGTAAAATTGTAGTCATTTTCCCCGCCGCGCGGATATCAATGAGGAAATGTGACAACTGTGCGGCTGACGACAAATTTACCATTTTTGAACCCATTGTACGCTCTCTCGAGACGAATATACGGGTTACGGTAGCCCCCGTTCCAGGATGCGTACCCTTCTCGTTCTTGTGGCCCTCGTGGCCGTCACGCTGGCAGCATACCAGACGACGCTCCGAAAAAGGGTGAGCAATCGGTACTATGGTTGGCATTTTGGCTACTTTATGGGTTATGTTTCAAGGCCCCTATATATTTGAAGATATGCCCCCTGTGAAACATAACCCATAAAGTAATCGCATTGCCAACCATAATCGGCACTGTACTGTAACCAAATCGTTACTGTAATTCGCACAAATCGATCGATAGTCTTCGATGTTCCGTCGTACTCTTGCGAATCAATCAACATCATAGAAAATCATACGGAGATCTAGGAATTCTACGGCATCCTACAGTAATCCTTCGCTTCAGGTCACTTCCCGTCAGATGGTGCGCAGACAGGGCGCAGCCGCGTGGAAGAAGTACTTGGCGGTGAAGGAAAGTAGGAGAGTGCTGGCCAAGGAGAGCATGTTGGCAGGATTCCCACAGAAGGTATCTATTGGGTAGGGTGTCGCATGCGAGTCTTTTAGTGCAATCATCATGTCTCAACTCTCAGATCTTAGAGCCGTTGGCTATAAAATGCAGAGACAACTGCACCGCTGAGAGTAGAGACATGACGAATGCACTAAATGCCTCGAAAGCGACACCCTACTATTGGGGGTAATAAACGGTGCAACTTCCTCTGAGCAACTTCATTCGCTGGTTTGACTTCTGTAAATGTTGAAAGATGGCATCGCGTCGAACTTCAGTTAGTCAATTCTTGAGGTTCTCGAGCGTTTCATCAGACTAAATACTAATAAGTCGATCTGTGATCTATAAACGCATTCAATGAACTGCCTCAACAGAAACCCCTCCTCATCGGATGTGTATATTACCTTGTCTGCGATTTCACTGCAATATCCTCACAAAATATCATGCATCCTAACTGAATTATTGCTTTAGTTTATTTATCTCACAGTTGAAACATACTCCCTCACGACGAAATAGCACGTAAAAAAGAGACCAGGGTGGTATCCAGGTGTAAGACGCGTACCAGGGATAACAGTTCAGATAGGATGCATAATACACAACGCGCAGTTGCTGCGATTTTCGATCTGTGGATGCGTGCGGTTCGACAGTTTTAATGATCTTGTGCTCCAAACAAAGAATCTGACACCACTCAGTTGTTCTCTGTAGTGACTATATTCCGTTTGTGAAACATACAAATATATTGAACTAATAATAAGAGAGCCCCGGTAATCAGGCGAAAAATTGTCTTTGCAGGTGAACGACTGGGACGACGGCGAGTACATCGGGAACGTCACCATCGGCACACCCGCCCAGACTTTCCAGGTGGGACCAAAAACCAGGCGGAGAGGGATTACTGTAGTCTACGAATGCAGTTAGTCTTACGGAAACTTTTGATTCCAATTAGGATTGGCTGTTTGACTCCTCCTCATTGCTACATATTTGGAGATATAGCCTCTGTGAAACACAACCCAAAAGGGAGTCAAACTGCCAACCATAGTTCCAATCTAATTAACAGGTCATCTTGGATACCGGCTCTTCCAACCTGTGGGTGCCCGACAACTCGTGCACCGGCAGTGCCACACCCAACGTCGAGTCGCAGCTCCTCTCAAAGAGCACTCTCTTCAACGCTCTCAAGCCTAAGTGCGTTTTACTATATAATGCCTCCTATAGTAACTGTTAGTGAGAATCTCATTTTCCTATAAATAATTAGGTGAAAAATACGCTAAATCACACCTTCGGTCAGAGAAAAGACTAAAAAGTGCACAAAATGACACAGTTGGTCAAAAAAAGCGAGCGTACTGGCATAACAGTTCGAGCAGGATGCATAATATTATTGTGGTAAACGGAGTTGAAAGTCAGCCTCTATATCTTGAGCGTGAAACCTATTCATGATGGCTAATGGTTAGAGAAACCATGAAAAAGCACGCAAATTTGAGACTGCACAGACGTCATCCAGATGAAGTGTGTGTTCGGTATATCAAGTTGGTCTTCCACAATAATAGATACCGTTTCACCGATTCGGAAGCTTTATAAATCAGGCCGCGACTTTCTTTCCAGGAACGCTGCGTGTAAGGGCAAGCGAAAGTTTGACTCGTCTAAGTCGTCCACCTACAAGAAGGATGGCACGCCGTGGGCCATCGAGTACGGTACAGGATCCGCCCAGGGATTCCAGGGAGTCGACACGGTCGCCGTGAGTTGACCCACCGTACTCAACCTGACAAAGTGAATCTACCGTACTCTTCTTATCATGATGATTCATTGCTGCGCAAATTACATCTCGCATGCACACGAGTTGACCCATCGTACCTACCCAACGAACTACAGTAACCCGAGAAGAATTGTAACGTTCCAGTTCGGTGACGTCGGTACCACGCAATTGGTCGTGCCAAAGGTTACCTTCGGACAGGCCACCTCCCTCGCTGCCTTCTTCGAGGTATTATTCATGGGTTGGCAGTTTGAATACTTTATGGGTTATGTTTTACAGGTGGTATATCTTCAAATATTTAACATGCTTGAAACATAACCCATAAAGTAGCCAAACTGCACGAACCCTCGTATTGGAAGCGGAGGTTTTCGAAAAAGACCGAGTTCCGATATGCCCCCTTATCCTTTCTGGAAGATATTATAAATATTAACTAATTGTCTACAGGGAGATCCGCTCGACGGCATCCTCGGACTCGCCTTCCAGTCTCTCTCCGTCAACTTCGTCAATCCCGTCTTCCAGGAGGCCATCGACCAGAGTGAGTTATGGTTGGCAGTTTGACTACTTTGTGGGATATGTTTCAATGCGACTATATATATATATATTCGAAGATATGCTTTCTGTAAAACATAACAAGCAAAGTAGTCAAACTGCCCACCATATCCCGCACTGTTATAGCGTCAGTCATCGTAATGCGCGAAGTGAAACAAAGGTGTTCAAAATCTGTAAATTTGACGTCATTCTTCTCCTCCGCGCGGTTGTATATATATATGAGAGACTCAGATAACCGGAGAAAAATGACCACAACTTTGCCGTTTTTGAACCCCTAATTCATAGTACAGCATCGTTCAGAGCTCGTCGACCAGCCCCTCTTCACCGTGTGGCTCGAGCATGAGGGCGCAGCTGAGAATGTCGGAGGAGGAGTGTACACGTGGGGAGCTGTGAGTCTACGTTCATCAATTATCTATCGATCGTGAAATGTGACCTCGCTTTATAGATCATATGTATATGGAAAAAGTGAATGCCATTTCGGGTGAAGGACATGAGTGTCATGGACATTTTCCGTAATTTTGAAATGGATAGATGCGCCTTCATTCCCATGGCGCATCCGTCCATTTCACAATTATGGCGCAAATGTTCATTGCCACCTTCCACCGACGTCTTCCGAAAACGACACTCGACATTGCAGGTGGATTCCGTGAACTGTGGCCCGGTGATCGGCTACCAGCCCCTCTCCTCCGCCACCTACTACCAGTTCCAGATGAGCGGCGTCTCCATTGGATCCTTCGTCTCCAACAAGAAGTACGAGGTGAGTATGACGTCACGATTACGAAATAGGATGCTGCGAAATGCTTGATTTCGTCATAATTACGAAATTAATAATCGATTACGAAATAGGGTGTTGCTAAACGCACAATTTCATCATTAATACGAAATGACGATCGATTACGAAATATGGTTTTGTGAAATGCCCGATTTCGTCACAATTACGAAATTATCGATCGATTACGAAATCACAGGTCATCTCCGACACCGGAACGTCTCTGCTCGCTGCACCTCAGGACGTGACTGACAAGATCGCCAAGGCCGCCGGAGGAAAGGTTGGTGGTTTTCTTAAAGAAGCCGTCTGTGGAGATTCTCAACAATTCCGGAAGCGCTGCGTTGCCGAGCACATTCGATTATACATCATCGTAATTGTTCATCTCTCAAAACGCTTTCCTCGCCGTGTTATTTAAATTCAAAATTGAATTCCCGCGCTTTGTTGGATCTTCCTTGGCACTGACTATTTCCACTCCCAGCTACCACAAACGATGTCTTAAGTACAACGCGGAAGAGGACCTCTACATGGTCGACTGCAATGCCAAGACCCCCGATCTTGTTCTGACCATCGGAGCTAACAAGTTCACTCTCACCACCGCCAACATGATCGTCCCGGTGAGTGTATCATCTCATATTAGTCATTTTTACGGTTGGCAGCTTGACTACTTTATGGGTTATGTTTCATAGAAATTATATCTTCAAATATATATTGTCCTTGAAACATAACCCATACAGTAGTCAAACTGCCATACCTAGTGAAATTTTTCAAATTTCGTTCAGGACACCGACACCACGTGCATCATTGCCATCCAGGAGTACGATTCGTTCGGCTTCGGACCTTCGTGGATCCTGGGAGATCCCTTCATCCGACAGTACTGCAACATCTACGATATGGGCAACAAGAGGGTCGGATTCGCCCAATCTCTTCAGAAGTAGAGGCGTGCTCCTATATTATGCTTGAAAGTTTGTATGCGATTATGTTTCACTGACACTATATGCCATAGTTATATAGCTTCCATGAAACATAACTGATCTCGCATACAAACTGCCAATGATATCTCTAATTAATTGTAATGTAGTCCTATAAATACAATAAACCGCTAAAAATTGAATGACTAAATTGTCTATCGAGCGTAGAGACAATTGCTCCGCGGATATTGGACGAATGATAAATGTACCTTATGTACTAGTGTTGGCTAATGAAATACTCGCGCTAGAGGGAATACGAAAGTGCACACCCTCCCTCGTATTCCATGGTCATGGAATACGAGCGAAGCGGTCGGTCATTTTTTTAGGATTCCATGGAATCCTAGCGGCTTTCCTTCGTATTCCCCTGAATACGAGCGTTTGTCATGGCATTTCGTGGCTTTACCAGTAACTTAGATGGTTGAAAATTTACATACAGGGATGACTTTTGGCGTAGAATCCGAATATCGTACTTATTTTCACTATTGCTGCTGTTTAAATTTCGATTATCAAAAATTCACTGCGACATAGTTCGCTTCCAGGGTTGTTTTTACTAAAGTTCACTTTATTGGAATTTTTTCTCCCCGCTAATGAAAATCGTTCGTATTAGATGTTATACGACAAGTGCCGCGTAGTATTCATTTGAATATGAAAATCAGGGGAGACGCCGCTCTCATTCCATGAGAGAATGAAATGGGAATAAAAGTGCAACTGCTCGTATTCCATTAGCCAAGACTATTATGTACTACCGATTTATAAACCCTATTAACCGGGAAAGTTATATCACCCCAGTACACAAATATCAGTAAATGGTTTGTTTCATTGTTGCGGAGCAGCTGCATTAAAAAAACTATTTAAAATGGCTAATGATATTCTCATATTTACTCCGTGAAAACTACCCTAGCAATACACTGTCGGAAATAAGTATTTGACCAAACATTTTTGCTATGTTATCTCCGCTCTCAGTTTTCTAAAAAATCTGAAATTTTTTATGTACATACTAGACCTCAGGGGACTTTTGTGCCAGTATAGGGGGGAAGCGGCCACTCGAGATACAGGGTTCATCCTATTTGGCAAAAACGTCCCCTGTGGTCTAGTATGTACATATGAAATTTCACATTTTTTCGAAAACTGAGAGCGGAGAAAGCATAGCTAAAATGATTGGTCAAATACTTATTTCAGACAGTATATACCTAAAATCTGCATGCAATATACTAAAATTTTGTGGATACCGCTTCACGCTTGGTGTAAAAGGCCATTAGTTCGCCCAAAAGTCATCAGTGAAAGCTTGATTGTAAGCCTAATTTTTGGACCCAACCAAAACGGTTGAAAAAAAACGTTGGCTGAAGTTGTGTCATTCTTTCGATAACGACAAGAAGCAGACGATGCGCCAAAGTAATGAATATGTGAATCACTTTGCTCCTCGCGCGCACGAGGGGTTCTAAAACGGTACATAGTTCAATGCATTTCTTATTCGTCAAATCTCCGCGGAGCGATAGACAAGACTACTTCTTCATATTCTGAGAGCGACTCACATCAGTCGCAATTTCTATCTGTGGCTTGTCGAATCCGTCCCTCCAAAAGGACGGCACTGGCGAGTGAACATTAGTGGGGACTTTCCAGCAACATGAAGGATCCGAACAATTACATCATGGGAATGGACAATGCTTGCGGCAATAGTGCATGCCCTGGCTACGGAGTCTTTCTACAGCTCGGCAAGAACAGTCCGCTTCTGGATGGTCGCGTCCGGACTCTGGAGCGACTCTTGGCCTCGGTTCTCACTCCTTGAAGCGGGCATACCATTTGCATTATTGTTGTAACCGGAGTTGAACGTCAGCCTCTATATGTTGAAGTGAAACCTATTCAATATCATGGATGGCTAATGGTCAGAGAAACGACGAAATAGAGCACGCAAATTTGAGAGTGCACAGTCGTCAGTCAGATATCAAGTTCGTTTTCCACAATAATATATTGTGTTCTTAAATATGTGCATCCTTGCCCATCAGCTGCTGCGACTGGCGCGGCGCTAAAGTGATCGAAAGCGACAAGAGGAATATGTTTCACGCTTGGAGTAAAAGAATATTAGTTCCCCCAAAAGCTCAGTTAGGATGGATAATACAAGAACGCTTCGCACTGCGCGCAATTTGCATGCATCATGCTGGAATTTGTTTTTTTTGATACTGATGAATTTGCATGTGAAGTATGTTTCATACTGTGAGTAAAAGGCCATTAGTTTCTCCAAAATTGCCGTCGCAGGAGGCGTTTAATGCGTTGAACAATTTTTGGACCCCACCAAAACGGTGGAATCGAAATCGCAAAAAGACGACTTTTGATGATAACTCGCTTCACAGTTATCATATAGACTGTCACACTATCTTTTGAAAGCTCAATGTCTGCTCTATTTGCTCATATGTTTGCCCTATTGGAACACTTTCTCGAAGATCTGAGCAAGTGGAGAAAGTAAAATCAAATTCATATTATTCATGTTAAAACGAGTTCCGTGTATGATCGGAGAGGGAGTGGCACAGTAGTCAGAAAAATTTGATTTTTTTTCTGAGAGCTCCCCTGGGGTGGGATACACTTCAGCCGCGATTTCAAAATATTATTGTTTGAATTAGCCGATTTATGAAAATAATAAAAAAAAATTATCTTTGATTTTTCGGTCAAATATTATATGCTATTCGATAGAGAATCAAAAGTTATGCAAAAAAGCACTCTTGACATTTTCTCGTATCTCAAAAACTAAGCGAGTTATAGCGATTTTTCTGTTTTTTGTGG
>JACMIF010005325.1:0-10805 GCA_014805445.1 Diplogasteroides magnus | reverse complement strand
TCCATGATGACATAGGTGACCATACCTAAAACGAGTTCCTCGCTAGCAAACACCACCTAATGAACCAATGTGACAAGACTTATGCAACAACCTAATAGAAGCCCTGCATATGATGATTACAAGAGATTAGATATGGGATGACGGATCACATCCTTTTTCACAGACGTCAATATTTGAGTTTCTTTAGCAACGTGAATATTTCCATTTTTGCTACGTCCTTGTATTAGCATCGAATAACCGGATAACTTCCAGGGGGTTCAAAAACGGTAAATTTGTCGCCATTATTCTCCACCACGCTGTTGTCTATGAGGAGTGAGATAACCGAGTTGAGACGAATGACGACAATTTTACCGTTTTTGAACACCAAATACCTTCGTGGCAGCCGGCACCAGATTTTTCAATCTCTGCGGACACATCGCCGCGAACTGAGCAAGCACGGATCTGAATTGCTTACTTTCGCTATTTACGGAGGTTCCATGGAAATACTCATTATTTTGCAGTCATACACCCTATGAAACCGATTTCAGAAGAATGAAAAATATTTTCCGTTATACATCGTCAATACTTTATTACTCAAATAATATTCTTTTATGGCAATGCCGTTGACAGTTTCTAACAGTGACAGTAACAACATTTCTCACCCAATATTCGACGGATTTGAGTATCCACAGAATGCGAATATGGCGATCATCTGACCTCGCGGCTGCAATCAAATGTTTATTCATGAAAATCTTCTCCCGCGAAGATGGTTGCCACCAAATATTTGAAATGTGTTTCACGAGCTTTATTTGGGCTCACACAACTTGGGAAATCAGCTAATACATAGTTTGTCTCAATTCTCACACTGATCTCCTTTCTCAGCAACATTCCCTGCATCTTCTGATATGCAATGAACTCGTTGAGTACAGTCTTCGATCCGATCAATTGGGCAACCTGAAAGGATGTAGGGAATGCAGATAATTGTTTTACCGCGTCAAGTAATAAAGCTAGGTAGGGCCCACCGGTATTATGCATCCTAACCGAGCTGTTATTCCTAGTACGCGTCTCACGCCCTGATGCCTGGTCTCTCATTTTTACATGCTATTTCGTCGTTACGGAATATGTTTCATCTGTGAGATAAATTGACTAGAACAACAGTTCAGTTAGGATGCTTTATATGGCCGGTATGTTATTAGGACAACGTAATCCTGCTTGTTCAAAGAGCTTCTGGGTACGTAGAGAATGCAGATAAGGATAGTTTATTTTGGTAATTGAGTGCAATTATGTTTTCCTACTCTGATTGCAAACAGCCTGCATCACAAGATTGTCTTAC
This sequence comes from Diplogasteroides magnus, assembly GCA_014805445.1. Classification (NCBI taxonomy): domain Eukaryota; kingdom Metazoa; phylum Nematoda; class Chromadorea; order Rhabditida; family Diplogasteroididae; genus Diplogasteroides; species Diplogasteroides magnus. The sequence continues at coordinate 9,493 of JACMIF010005325.1, read as the reverse complement.
TACTAATAAATATGCTCATAAAGTCTTATTAGGAATATTTTCACTATACGAGTTGAATCAGCAAATACCTTGAGTGTCTCCGCAATCATTTCTACCGCGTCCGACTTCGTACTCGATCCCATAAGGAAAACGAGTGGGAAGAAGACATAGCCCATCAGAAGCTGCAAGTTGCTTACATCTTTCTCACAAAAAGAACGCAGATATCAATCCATAGTGTGAAATGAAATATCATTTGTCCATTACAATTCACAGTTATATCATAATGTTTATGCATCGGCTTTCCTATTAATGAGCACGCATTTTCTCGCTTCATTCAGTTTACGGTTGATTTGAGAGAATAAATTGTAAAAGGAATACCGATAAATGCAATAGCATTCTGTACGTTGTCTTTCATTGATAAAAACATACGTCAAATGTGACTCCCTCGTATCCCAGTCGGCTGGCGAGATATCCAATGGCTGAGTCGATGAATGCAAATACGATGAGGCAAGCGATGATTGCGAAGACGACCCGGAAGATAAATACGTTTAGTTACAGCAAGACTGTTTTCGTGGTGGGACACAGAAACCAGGGGTTCCAAATCGCTAAATTCACAGGCATTCTTCTCTGCAGCGCGGTGAACACGCTCTCTGATAGACAACAGCGCTACGGGGAAGAATGACAGCAAATTTGCCGACTCATAACCCCTTAAAAATCTCGATTTGTTCTCAGGGCATAAAGCTTGGAACAGAGAAGTCATTAGAACCTGCACGGCCGACACAAAAACATCAGCATTTAAATACAAATATACATAAAGCTTGGATCACGAAAGTTAATGGAACCTGCACGGCCGACACGGCTCCATTGGAAATGGCCTGTAGTGGGGAGATGTCCTCACTGTAATACATATGTCCATAGTAAATAAGTTTCAAGTAGACAGTACAGTTTCGTTGTTTTATCAAATATCAATTGTTTTTTTCATCTCTGTTTTCTAACAACATTAATAATGATGTCCAAAAGTATATATAATCGAATTCGCTTCCGTTTGTAATGAAAGATCAATTGTAGCGACTATGCACTCATAGCGTGCCGAAAAGTGGAACGTTCTACTATTGCAGCGCATCAATGTCGGCACTTTCGTGAAACCGCGACGCGCTCCATTGTGCCTTCAACGGGACGCATCGCGGTTTCACGAATATGCGCGATATTGATGCGCTGCAATAGTAGGACGTTCCACTTTTAGGCATACTGTGAACACTCACCAGGGCGGGAATTTGAACTTGTCCATGTCCTGCTGTAGACTCTTCTGCACTTCAGGTGAGACGATCTTCGAGATGACGAGAGTGGCCGGGGCTGACCTACAGTATCCGGGATTTCGTTGTGGGATACAGTTCATCTATCAATTAATCATGGCTATGAAGCCTATAATGTGAATCTACAGTAAATGTTTTACTAAGAAAAAACTGTAACTGATTGGTTGAAATTTCGTTGGCGAAATAGATAATCATCTTGAAGCATACATAATATTCGCAGCCAGCAGTAGTGGGGCGCAAGCGCCGTATGAAATGTATGTGGCGAAGAGAGACCCGGAGATCATGGAGTAATCTGCAGTTAGTGATTGATTATCTGTAGAGTACTGCAATTTTCGATCGATACCGTAACCATATATATTTTTTTACTCACTGACTGCGAGCGTAGCCACAATCTCACTCTGTGTCATCGACGGCAGTGCGTATCTCATGAGGACCGCGGTTTCGGTATGAAATGAGCATCCGTAAACTAGAAATTCGGTCTACCTATTTACCGGTCCCATGAAAGCGGATGAGACGGCGTTGAGGGGATTCTGCCGCCGTTGTAGCCATAATCCATTGGAAAATGACGGACACCCGTCTGAGAACCCTGAATAGTTGGGTTTCAAAAACAATGACATTGGGCCTCTGAAACACCTCACATGTCATTGGGTCATTTGCATATCGCCCCAATGCCATTTACGGTTAGACGAATGAGAAATGTACTTTTATGTCGTTTTTGAAGCTCTAATCCATACTAACCACTGCATGATGCCCCAGTAGTACCACAGGGCGCAGAGGGCAGAAAAGTAGACAATGATGGGAAGAAACTGAAATTGAATATTTACTCTGTTTTTGACTTTTTGTTCTGTCCTCATACCAGATAGGTCGCTACGAGGATCAAATGATATTCTAAAACATATCTAAAATACTTCTGTGGAACGTATTGGGAAATTATGAAAAATGTTCCTATAATAGCAAATATTTCAGCACAATAATTTTGTTGAAAATAGATAGGCAATACTGTTTCTATTAAACTACCGTGAATGAGAACGGTCCGTCCATTCCGCATATGTTGGGAGGGTCGGGAATGTCGGCGAAAGTGAACGAAGTGCCTGACCTGATTGCAAAAATCCGTGCAACTCGTATGCCTATTTTAAAGAAATCATGCAATAAATTCCTTCAATGCATATATATCCGCTGTTCAATAATTATCAACACGTTTTGGGCCCAAATAAAAATCATAAAACATATTTCCACATACCTTGTGAATCCCAGGAAGCCTACGATCTTGTCAGCCGCGAACTGAATTGCTTGGTTGCCTGCAATTGCAGTTTCGTAATGATGATACGAAAACAATAAATTAGAATTGATTCGAGAAATTTTAATTTTTTGGGGAGGACCTATTTCTCATCGTTCAATTGAATGAATAAGACAAGTCAATATGTGTCAATGCCGTGAAACACAACCGAACCTGTAGGCCAGCGGATAACGAGAAACGCCAGTACATATTGTAGAAGAATACCGCTGATCACTGGACGCCATGTGATCTGAGCAATTGTCTCTACCTTATTTGTTCCTTTTCAGTTAATAGAGGGTAAATGCCGGCATGTACCGACTGAATTGTTATTTGTTTGATTTTAGTGTGGCGGGAGTAATTTTAACTACCTTACTCTCTTCCGAACAGTCCTCCTGCAACCTCATAGACGACCTCTCGGAAGACAATAGAGAAGGTAAAATTACTCCCTCCACAAACTAGTTTTTGATTGTCTTCCGAGTTCTGCAATGGACAGGGACCACGGGTCAAAAACGGTCAATTTGTCGCCATTCTTCTGCGACGCGTGGTCATCTATGATGGAAAGAGAGACAACATCTATCCGGACAAGAATGACGACACATTTGCCGTTTTAGAACTCTGTTATGGACTCACCCTTCCCGGATTGTCCGATATTAGTACGGACACTATGATTATGATGAGTAGACATCCAGTGGAGTAAAGCCTCGCGGGACTTCCAATGGCGAATGCGAATAGAAGAACGAAGAGGACGATCATTGAACCGAGACCGACAACAACGGAGATCCATGGTCTGAAGGGAGATGTGAGTAATGTACTAGATCTTATCCATTGTTTTTGCAAATCCCATGCCACTACAAAGAAAGGCTTTTTGAAAGTAATGCGCTGAAAACAGAAATATCGATGCAATGGTTAGAAAACAGTGTAAGTCTCAAAACATTTTGCCGAGACTTTTTTGCGGTTGTAATATAGCGAGACCGGAATGATGACACGATGATCAGAAATATTAGTGAAATATCTTCTTACTTTTTATTCAGCCAGTCACCAATCTGCTCCAGATGCTCAAACGCGAGCCGTGGTAGGATGAGGCTGCCTGAAGGTGATGTAAATAGTGTGTTTTATGAACGAAAAGCACAAGACCATTCCTATCACTAATCAATGATTTTCTGGTCAACCTGAAACGTAAATATAACTGCAAGACAAAATATCTTACTATTAGGCATTGGCGGTTTTTTTATATTTTGCAGACTATTTTAATAACGATGTTGCTGCACTACTAACTTGCGAACGCCGAAACAATCTACCGAAAACACACAAACCTGTCACATAGATCCACCACAGCGCAATGACCACCAGTAGGAAGATGCTACTGTGGAAATCTCTCACTGCCGCAGCGATGAACCATCCATGGATTGCCACCAAACAGAGTATGAAGAGCAGCGTGTACGGGTTGTCCAGAGTCCATTTGACACCCCTCGATAGGGCGCTTTTCAGTGTCATTAAGGTGCGGCGAGATGTTAATGCTTATCACAAAGACACTCAAAGACCAACATAACCGCTTGACTTTCGCATGTCCTGAATAACATTAATTATTTTCAGAAAGTAATTATCTGGCGAATTTGCGGAAAAAAAATACACGGCGTAACGATGAATATGTTGCAGCTAGACACCATAATGGCAGATTGACCAGTATGACCAATGAATGCGACATGGAGTTCGTAGAAAATTATTATGTACCACCAATGGCATCAATCATTCACTTGAAAAAAGACATCACAGAAGAAAATTGTGGTAATACTTTGAAAGTATCCATAACACAGGTTATAGAATTACAAATTTCAAAACGGAAAGTGTGCTGCAATTATTTTCAACAGTATGTGTTTATTACGGTTTCTAAATGTGGTCTCATTCATCTAATCTCTGCGGACCGGCTGTCTATCGAATGTTGAGAGACCACCTCCGTCGAAATTAGACGAATGAAAAATACACTTTTTCACTCATTTAGAAGACGTTGGCCTCCTACCCTTCTAACTTCTTTCTTAGCCGTCGTCTTTGCGGGGTGATAGACGACCGCTAGGAATGAAGTTAAACTGCTAGGAGGTCAGTGGCCGTCATTAATTGCCCGAAAGCGACACCCTATTAGAAACGCTAGTGCACAGCATAAACAATAACTTGATCAATAACTAGATGGACATGGAACTGGAAAAATCACGATAAATATAAATATTCTCATGATATCTTCACGAATTGAAAGAAGGAAACTGGGAGGGTTGTAGAATTCTGCACAATCTCTAAAGGCACAATGCGTGCTGCATGGCTTATCAGCATATGAGCTTAGTGTGCAGCGCTGTGTAATGAGGCACTGGTGATATCATCCATGACTAGAACATTGACATTGAATGTACATATGATCCATGGTATAATTCTGCTCATTATGCATGGATTGAAGATAGAACGGTCAGGGTTATTTATGTTCTTTTCGGGGAGCATTGATCCGTTCCTCTCCATTTATCTCACTCTCAACTAGAGGCCTTCAAACGGGCAATAAAATGCTCTCTCGTTTCTCTTATCCATTAAGTTATCTATCGGCTGTGAGAACCGTTCCGTATGCATTAGAGAAACGAGAATGCACTTTAATGTCCATTTGAAAATCTCTACTCAGAACTTTACGATGCAATACAGAAAATATAAATAGAATTGTTATCTTTTTTGAAACGCAGCTGTAACGGAACCGAAGCGAAATTCAAGAATAGTTCGAAACACCTAGGGAAGGAAATCCAAGCACAAACACATTTTCTGTCTTCTAATTCCCTCTGAGCGGGTTTTCCGTCAGAGGAGGATACAACTGCTCCGACCGAATTAGACGACAAAAATGAACTTTTTCTTGAATTTCCTAACCTAAGAAGCTCATTATATATGTTCATTCATAAATTGGGAACAGGGAAAGGATGTGGGGGCGAGGGAACAAGCGAGAATATCATCACATCACGAGATGCACTGTACACTCCCACATCGGGTGTTGTTGACTAGAAATTCTAACCTCCCGCAATCTCCTTTCGACTCTTTTCTCTATGCTGTTGAAGTAGTACTGCTCTGGAGAGATTATGGATGTTAGAATTTCCGGCGATAAATAATCCCCTTGTTGATAAAGTCATAATTCCGTGTTGCTGGACAAAGATTGCTGAAACGTAAACAAAGAGATCAGTGAGCGCTTGCAGCATTGCAGCGATAGGAACCAGGAGATTCCAAATTATATAACGCAGGAAGAATTTTGACATTTTTAGATCTGTTTCACCAGCTTTCTAAATACGTGAAAACGGTTATACCGCGTTAATTGAACATCTTCATGATTATTACAGATAAATAAACATAGTACAATGATCAAGAATATAGAGTAATGCGGTTGCAACAACGGAGCGAAACGCGTACACGATGGTGATGAAACGCCATCCTTTGTGAAAACACGATACTCACCGCAATGGCGCAAGTGCTCGCGTGTCAAGTTGGGATATCGAAAGGTTCGCAAGATGAAACTTGAAAATCGGGCAATGTTTATTTGAATTATTACGTGCTAGAGAGAATTTTGTGAAGTGGCTGATCTGCCTAAAGTAAGTGATAGAACGGCTTACCAGTTTTGCAAGAAAATTGTGCAAGTTGTGATTGTCGATACTGTCGCGTGGGTTACAGCTATAGTTGCTTGAACTACAATTTGATTACTTTGTGGGTTATGCTTCATAGAAGGTATAACTTCAGATATAAAGTTGACAAACCCACAATTTGAACAAAACCCATGAAATTGTCGAATTGACAACCCAACGATGGTTACAATTGACCCTTGCTACTCTCCTCTTTGCACCGTCAAACGGCGTCTGGGCACTGTTATTTGTGTCTCTTATCTCATTGCACTTTCACTCTTCGCTTCTTAATAGCTGTCCTTTATCAGAAAACGTGAGAGCGGCTCAATTGAAATCAATAGGAAAATATTGTTGATATCATTCATTTCACACATGAAAAATTTATAAGCAAGTGTCAAAAGGAAAGCGATTTGCCATTTTCGATGTACTCTTCTCCAACGTAAGATGCAAAAATAAGCGAACAAAGATACGAAATTCTCTCGAATTTCTCGATATACCCCGCAATGACAAAACCAGGAAAACAAGCAGAAGTGCATTTTTATATCGTCGAATTTCCTCGGAGCGGTTATCCATCATATGCGAGAAAGAACCGCTAAGAGGAAAACATACGACGCAAAAATGCATTTGTGCTTGCTTTCCGTTCCCTAAAAGCTAGCCTGTCTCAACCACATTGTCTCGTGCGAAGGGCAAAAAAATGAGTGGAAAATCGCGGGCGGTCACACTTTTGAACACGCTTCGAGACGGCGAATGAGTGATTAGTGATGGCCATCCTAGACAATCCACCATCTCTGCTCTCCAATATGCCATTATTTCTCGCATTTCAGTGATAATAGCTCCGGGGAAGGGGACTTTTGAGGGTCAATGCCGTTCAAGAAAAAGGAGTGCCGGCAGTTAATGTTAGTGCACGACTATTGATGCGACGGCAGCTGCTTATCGTTGTCTTTATTCTTTTTCTATTGATAATCGAAGTCCGGCCGCTATTGGGTGAGTATGATTTTTGAGGGTTACGCAAGTTCTCAGTTGTGTGACTCTCTATTATTGTCCCGTGCTCTCGTTGCCAGTTCAGCCCCAATCCATTGTTTATCGAGGTGGGTACAATGTCGAAAAATGGCTTGAGAATTCATGTTGTATCTTTTGCAAACCTTTAGAAAAGCATCATTTATTTCCCTACCCAAATCGAATATGTTTCACGTGAGTTTTGAAATATGTTGTGAAGAGTTAGTGTGATTAATGGAAGTTGTTTGGTGGAGAAATTTACGCAAGACGTCAACTTGAAAATGTGTGATTTGGGCGTCGAAACGCTCGACATTTCTAGCTGCAGAAAAACATTGCATATATTCTAATATTTAATAAGTCATAAATGTGTGTGCTGTTTTGCTGATCGGTTCAACAAAGGACTTATAGCCAGCCAAGGGTGGGTTTTGATCTTTCGGTTAACAGCCGAACGCGCTGCCGATTGCGCCACGAAAGCTACGAGTGCACCTACTTTGCCAGAGTATAAAATGGAGCGTGCAAGCATCATGTGTTAGGCGTTGTAAATAAATTCTCTCGATAGTACTTCGAATCAACCGTGGAAGAATTAGCGAATGGAGAATCTTATGATGGACACTGCTAAATGTTCGATTTAGTGAACAATTAAGAAATTATTTTCAGATACAAATGCTTTTGAGTTGTTCGTCGTCTCCCTTTTGGAGCGATCGCTCCTTATGACGAGCGGTCGCTTCAAATAGTTTCATGCATACAATCGTATACAGTCAATTGATTCGCCCACAGTGGTGAGTAGAAAGGCTTCTAAATCGGTTGTATGTAATGTGCATTTCTCGTTCGTCTAACTTCCGCGAAGCGGTTGCCTCTGCGCACTATAGAAAACGACTCCGAGTGCTCTAGACGAATGAGAAATGTACATTACTACCGGTTTAGAAACAATTGTTTACATGAATAATAATCACTATCATCATTACTCGTCCCCAGTTTCAAGGTGTCTTAGCTACAATACTAGACACTAGAACAGTTCCTCTCAAGTATCAGCTCGTATCACCAGTAGGGGTTCTAAATCGATAAATGTGTCGTCATTCTTCTCCGAAGCGCTGTTGTCTTTCATGGGAGGAGACAACCGCTCTGCCGAGAAGAATAACGACAAATTTATCAATATAGAACCCCTATTCAGCACTTGGGTTTCTAAATCAATAGTCAAATTCATTTCTGATTCTTCCATTCTCCGTGGAGCGGTTGTCTCTACGAGCGATAGACAACCGCTCTGCGGAGAATGAAAGAGTCAGAAATGAATTTGACTATCGATTTAGGAACCCTATTCAGCACTACCGCAATGTACAAATGACTCGATGTTGCCGTCTCTTATTCACGTGGCAACGTTCAGCTCGTGATTATTTATGTTTGTGATAACTATTCAATAGTGAAGGCTGAATGAGTGGGAGAAGTGCATTCCATCTCACTACGTCTCGTTCAATCGTTCGTATCTATACAGCAGACACGACCGATTGAACGAGGCGCAGAGAGATGAAATGCACTTCTCCCACTCATTCTGCCTTCACTACTATTCAAGTTTATAGTCAACGATGCCACTATGAACTTGAATAGTTGTAACTTGCATTCATTGTAAATTGGAGAATACACTATTATGCGTCCTAACTGAACTGTTGCTCAAGTCTATTTATCTCAGAATTGAAACATATTCCGCAACGACGAAATAGCACACAAATATGAGAGACCAGGGTGGCATCCAGGTGTGAGACGCGTACAAGGAATAACAGTTCAGATAGGATGCATAATACAGCAACACATCATGTGACTTAATAATAATATGTTTATCGCATGGTTAATTTCGTGATCAAGAATAATTGACAGCGAAGTGCACATCATTATATATCAATAACCGGCGTAGGATTGAATAAGAAAGAAAACATTAAGAAGCATTATTTTTTCACCTCAAGCTAAAATCAAGGTAGGGCGGCACCAGGTGGCAAACTTTCGAATTAAATTCCGATTTTTTCCTGGAAGTAGGTATTGGCACCCCAATGAACGTCATATACTGATTTGGTCTGAAAAATTTTCGCAATCGTTTTATAGGCGAATTTCGTCATGATGGCCGATCGATCATAACTCGCTTCAAACCCATCCTACAGGGCTGAGAAAGAGCTCATTCTACAGCAAAGTTTTTTCTTATCATTTTTCATTCCGGGGTGCAAGACCGTATCTCTAACGGCAACAAAGATAATAAAGGTCACCCTGGAATAATAGGTATTTTGTTCAACTCAAACATGACCTACAATCGACAT
>JACMIF010005324.1:0-10806 GCA_014805445.1 Diplogasteroides magnus | reverse complement strand
GTCGAGTACTATCTATATTCTTTTGGTTTGGGTCTCCTCGCCCCCAGACGCGCTAAATGACAGTGTGACAGGCACAACCTGCAAGTTTGGCCCACTGTGTATGGTATCTCTAAAGGTACGTTGTTGACAGCCGTCCATTTCTAGCCGTCTAAATCCATTCATAGCGGTCGTCTCTCACAGCGTAGAGACAACCGCTAGGACGGCCAGGAATTAACAGCTGTCAATAACGTCCCATTACCGACATCCTAACGCAAACACTCAATATTTCTTACTTGACGTGGTCAGTAGCAGGACACTGTCCCTGTACTACTGTAATGGTTACAGTAGAGAGGAGAAGAGTGAAATAGACAGATGCCATGACGGGATGAAGTGTTCATAATCAGTACTAATCTCTTTTATAGAAGCTTCATCAACGTTATGACACAGAATTTGTGCGAATATGGCACATTTCGAGCTCGAATTCATCGCCAAAAACCAAGGCATCGATTGACAATCAAATAGGAAAATCGAGATAATAGTGTGTGATTGAAGGAGGATAGGGATGGAAACAATTGCTCGCACGCAGCGAAACTACATATTGAGCAGATTATTGTGGGTGCATTGAGTGAATCATCTTCATGTATACACAGCATATGGACCTCGATGAACATGCACCAGAGTGTGATGAACACCCCCTAGACATGGCGTGGGCGGACTGGGAACATTCCGACAGACTTCTATACGCAGCTACCATTCGTTTGTGAGGAACTGTCGCATTATTTTCTTCGATTGATCTTCGAAACGTTCTTCTCGCATTCACATTCTCAACACATCTCAAACATATGTTCCTCCTACGGTTTCTAAATAGGAAGTACAGTGGATTTCTCATTTGTCTAATCCACACATCGTTCGTAGAGATGACAGGTTCGAGTGAATCAGACGACGAAAAATGCACTTTCCTGCCGATTTGGAAACACTAGCTCCTCCTTCAGAAGATGTTAGATTAAAAAGAGATCAATTTATGTTTTTTTCGTATTCTTCTCGTCCAGATCACAAAAATTGACAATAAAATTCTAGAATAAGTGTGCGACAACGCTTCCATGCCGTTTAAATAATACTTTCGAATACAGAAGTGTAGTTATTGTGGGTCCTTCTTTCATATTCCTTCTGGTAACCGTTGCAGTAATCATCCCTAGAACTACCAAGTGATAACATTCCGTGAATGACCCTCACATATAGATGAAGACTAGTCCGAGGATCACGAGAAGTCCATACGACGCAATGACGAGAAGGATGAATTCCCTGCAAAAATGGACAAGTAACAGTGGCCGTTAGACGAGATTCGGACAATTCAGCATTGACTCACACTGATCTAGGAACACATTTTCTGACCTCCCCTATCTCGTCGGAGTCGTCGTCGCTCATTTCGATAGACGACCGCTCAGAAGAGAGTGGGGAGTAGGGAACGACATTTGGACTGACTTTTGTCTGTGCTCACATTCAACCGGTCGTCTATGACGAGCGAGGGAGAATGATTCACCGGACGAAAACGGTCCATAAGTTGTTCGTTCCCTATTGTGGAGGGTAAAAATCTCATAATGCTTTGCTTACATTGATCGATCGGTTCCCACGTCACAACATCCACTCGTGCAGCATTCTTGTCGAGGCTCACATTGCCAGTTCAGGAGTCTCAAATGTGATATCGATGCATTCAAATTATCTATGGAATCAATAGGATGGATAGATAGATCGATGGATAGAGTGATTTACTTCCCAACGGAGAATTAACTGAATTAACTAATCAGCAATCTCTCTACTCTAAACATTGAACCAATGTCGCTTCACTTGTTTTCGGAGAAGTGAACGAGCCGAGAGCAGTTTATGGATGAAGTATAGGAGGCTCTCACTGTAGATAATAAATAATTCAACCCAATCATATACGCAGTCATACCTATTGCTGAAATGACATACGATGTGATCACAGGAGAAATGCTAACAAGTATTCCAATTAAGCATATTGGACAATTGAAGAAGTGGAAAGGGCTCGATTTTCTGATGTCCCACGCGTCTGCCTTGCCCATCTGAACATTAAAAAGATTATATAACACTAATTGATCGTTTAAAGAGTTTCTCGAATTTGAAAGCCACTACTGAAAATATGAAACAGTCAGTGGAATCTGCAATGAATGACCGATTCATTCTCTCCTTCCGGTACATATGGCCAGTCGTCAGTGTAAGATCGCAACATACATCATCTTTTTTGCCCAACACTTCCGGAAAGACAAAAATACGGCGAAGTGATCCAAGAACATCAGTGGATGAACACAGCAATTTAATCAGAAGGTTGAGAATCTACAAAACCTTTGTTTTGATTTGTCTCTTTCAAGCGCATGAATATCAAGTAAAGAGACCAAGTGGCCCCCACAATCCAGACATTCGTTTGATCTTATATATTGTAAGTATTCTCTAGGGAATGATAAATACTTGCTTTCAACATCAGGCTCTGCAATTCTTTCATAGCAGACAAATAAACAGAGAGAACTTTATCTTGAACATTTTCCAATCTGACATCAGTAACCAAAATGAATATGGCCATAATCTTTTCTTGTCTTATACGGAGTATTTCGTACAAGAAATCCAGTATTGAATCGACAAGGGATCAATACCTGTCACTAGAGAACTGTTTCACTGACAATTATGGTTGGTGTAATGCGTCTTTCTTGGTTGTTCGGTGCTTCTCTCTCCGATTTCGTCCGATACAATCCACTCAAAGATATCACATCAACACTTTCAGAAAGTAAGCAAACCAACATGAAAAATGGTGCGATTGGCACGACGCAGACTAGAATTCCGTACAGGGCGAACGTCAGGAGAACAAACTCTCTGAAATTGAGGAATGTGAATCTTTGGCTAGTAGTAATTTTCAGAGTTTCTAAATCGATATTTATTTAATCGATATGTGTATTTATTTGTTATTTATCTTATATATTTCGCGTAGATGTGAAATTAGGCAGAATTGCATGTAAACGATTCCAAGGAGTGAATAAACTTACGGAGAGCGATATGTACCAACATCACAGCATCCTTCACTACAACATTCTTGTCGTGGTCCGCACTGCCAGTCAATGAGTCTGCTATGAGTGTTCCTCGTCTTTGAATACAGTGAATTGCAAACCCCGACCATCCAATTCTGTCATTGTCAGATGCGTTCATGCCACACGAGAAATGGTTGGTGTACTCATCACATAATTCAGGATACAGCTGGTCTTCATAAGTACAAGTGTGGTGTTCTTCCCAACTGATCAACGCCGACTTCGAACTCATTTTCTGAATATCGATATTATTTATTGGCACTCTAATTATTCGTGTTACCTTCTCATCTATGAATAAGTATTTGATAGCATTTTGCATTACTTTTGGGCATTCATCGACAATAGACCCGCTAAAAGCGTTACGAATATAATTAAGATGCAATTCGAGTGCTTACTTGTTTTTGTCGATTTGAATGAACCGAGAGCAGTTGACAGGGGATGAATAAAACCATCGTACTGGAATTGATCATTCACTTCAGTTAACGTTATTCTAAAGTTGGGGAAAGGCAACATTTTCTGCATTTCTTGCGCGGTCAAAAGGCATCACACAAAATGACAACGCAGCCTTTTGACCCGGTCAAGAATGAAAGGGCGAAATGCGCTGCTTTCCCCTACACTGGTTATTACCTGTGACTGCAATGGGATATGATATAATAACAGGAGAAAGGATCAATATGATCACAACTGCACAGGTCCTTGGGCATTTTGATGAACTTTGATTGGGATTTGTCTCACTTTCGTTATTTGCCATTGGAAACTGAAATTTCATATTAGATACCACTAACAATTTAAAGAGAAAAAGACGCATTAAAATTTTAATAAAAACAACATTGAAACGTCCTCGTAGGAGAGGATTAGAGAAGGGCAGAATTTAGAGAAATAAATGAACATAGATATGCTGCCTTCTTACGATTTTCTCCCAACATCTGTTACATGTGTTCGATGTCTGTCTGAGAAGCACGTCGCAACATTCATCTTTCCTCTTCCATGGGACATCCGTTGAGTGAAGAAGATAATACATGAAAAGGAAACTGAATTACTTGAGCAATGCATGAAAAGTGTAGGAAGCACGGCGACGCAAGTTTGCCTGAGACGACAAATGTAACTGAAAAAATCTGATACATCATAGTGAAAATTCCAGTACATGAGGTTATTCTTCCAAGAATCCAGTGACGGTATCTCTGATCGTTTTTTTGCGTAACGACGGAAAAAGAAGATGAAATAGTGACTAAATATGGGTGGAAAATATGGTGTCGCATGCGAGGCGTTTAGTGCATTCGTCGTGTCTCTTCTCTATGTTGAGCCGTTGTCTCCAAAATTAAGAGATAACCGCTCTTCTGAGAGTAGAGACACGACGAATTCACTTAACGACTCGCATGCGACACCTTAGTGGAAAGACTCACAACACTGCGATGTAAAGCGTTTCTGTTTCGGAATGAATTTGCATTTCACAAAAGAAGATTGCAAATAATCATGTTCATGTTCAAAATACAAAATTCTCTGTGTTAATAGCAATCGATGGATGCAGCCAAAATGTTTATCGACAAGGGTGAAATGCACGGGTCTCAATGGAGAATTTGTATCTCTTCATTGGCATTCGAATTCCCTTTGATGAAGCATTTCTGCAAGTATTCTAATACAGTAAGAACAGCTATTTAGCTCCATTTAGGAAAATAAGAACTGCTGAAGTTCACCTTCTTGCCATACGGGAAAAGTTGGAGAATGGCTTGCTGCGGGTCAGTCAATACGCACTGAAACAGTTTAAGCGTGCGTTTGCTGGTATTAACGTACCGAATAAGAAGTGACTTCTTACGTTAGAAGTCAAATAGAATACAAAACGATTGAGACACCCTTCCTTTCGGGTTTCTGAACTTTTCGTAATTCTCTCGAACTAACTAAATGTTTCATGAATACCTGCATATTCTCCATGTCTACACCGGCTTCGAAGAAAGAGTATTGTGTTCAACGTTCGATGGCGCCACCGGCTTACTGAAGTACAGAAATACGCGTTTTAAATTATTAACCATATAAGTTAATTGCTTTCATTTCTAAATTTTTGAGTAGCAATCTCTGCTGTTTACGCGGAAGCGAGATTTATTTCTCTAAATAAAGTATCGCCGTTGACATAAAAAAATAACGACGAAACAATTTTTCCAGATGCTTACACTTTCTCGCAGGCCAAACGCATGAAGGCGTCCTCGAGATTGGACTGGAATTAAATGGCTATTGGTGTGATCCTCTACCGCGTCGCATTGTTTCACGCGTTGCGGTCTCGTACCTGAGTGAGAGAGAAGTCCGTGGCCTCAAGAGAAGACGCGAGGGACTGGGCGGAATTGAAGATATCCGACCACTTCTGACTATTGTCGCCATGCTTCGGAATCTGATATTTGTCAGTTTTTCTGCGTATTTTCACGATTTATTGTACTTGGAATCGGAATTTGCCGGGCTGAGGAATTTCAAGGAGCACGGCTTCCGGGAATTCTTCAGTCACTGCAGCAGAAACCTAAAAATTTATTCATTAGCAGCGACGTGTGAGTTGACGCGTTGCGGTTCGCGGTCCCGCATTGGAATTGAATTATTCTCACTTCGTTGTCCGGTTTGTGCACCGCAATGAAGAGTTTGTAGTGGTTGCCATACCTGAGAAAAATATTTACTTTTAAATATATGTAGACAAATGAATCAATTTCAAAATTGCAGAAATTTACACGAGAAAAATACGAATTAAATAAATCGTACTTGGACTTGAGTTCCTGGGTGGTGCCAAGAGCACTCAATTCGCCCTTTCGAAGGATTCCAACACGAGAACACAGTGCCTCGCATTCGTCCCTCAAATACATGGAATTCTTCTTAGATTAGGACAGATTACATCATCGAATATCTTCTGATTGAAATCTTACATGGAATGAGTTGTGAGAATGATTGCAGTGTCCGTTGAATCTCTCAGTGCACACATCACTGACCAGATATCACGACGAGCCTGAGATGAAAGGAAATGGAGTTGTGTCATGAATAGACAGTGCAATCGATATGGTACAATGTCTGATGCATAGAAGAGAAGAATGGATATTGATCACATACAACAGGATCGATTCCAGCCGTTGGTTCATCCAGAATAATCAGACTGTTCTGAGCGAGAAGAGAGGCCGCAACACTGATCTTGCGACGTTGACCACCACTCAACATGTTCAATGTCCAACATTCGTAGAATATTTTAAGTGTTTAAAGAAAATAGATGATTTCGTCGTTTTTTCAACAACTACACATATCATGAAGACTATTCCTATTTGATGCAACCACATTATAATCACTGTTTGCTATTGTATTTCTCCGTTCTTCCCAACAAACAGAATCTGGTATAACTTAATTTCAACGACCATTGTAGAACTCACAGCAATTTCAGTGCAGTCAACTCCTGCCACCATTGCCGTACCACTAGAAGGGAGCGTGTTTCCAGTCAAAATTTCGAACGTCGACGTTTTGCCTGCATGTATTATTTCATCATCATTAATCCATGACCGCAACGCGCGAATGACGCGTTGCGGTTAGTGATATGCAGCCCAACCTGCTCCATTGACTCCCAGAAGACCAAAACATTCGTGTTGTTGTACTCCGAATGAGATTGACTTCACGGCACACATATGCTTGTTGTACCACTTCGTGAGACGATTCACCGAAAATCAATATTCTCCTATTACTGAGCATATTCTATCTTTACAGACAGTATTCGCCGTCAATTCTTGAAAACATGATTTTATCTAAGAATTTACTTAACATGAGCTTGTTGAGAGGTTAAACAACCTATTTATCTAACCGTAAGTGTTGTTTCCTAATAGGATTACTTAGTAAATTCTAAAAGTTTAAAAAATTATAATATTTAAACCTTAGAAAGAGTAAATTACTGTGTATTCACTCCTCACCATGCATACGACATTCTCCTTCGTTCCTCCTTCGATCTCCTCTTTCTCGTGTTTCACGTTACTGTCTTCTTCCTGCTGAAATCACAACGCTTCTCCCGATAAATGCTTTCTATACATGCACTCTTGTATCTATTACCGCCAACTTTTTGCAAAACAAAACCGGTAACGAGAGGAATTATATTCTAAAACTGAATTTCCGCTACACTCGAACATACTCGGAATGAATATTGCATGATAACTTTAATTATACGAAGTTCACGACCTCCAATTTTATCATTTGTTCTTTGCTTCCTCGCTTCAAACGGAGTCTGATTGTTCTGCACTCGAGAAGGAAGAATATTGCGGATAGAAGAACCATTTGCACCACACGTAAAAGAGCACCACACGTAAAAGCTAAACGAAATCATTCACCGCGACAATACGATATAATATTTCTCTTATTGTCAGGTCCATATTTAACTATCTATAATATGCGATAAATCTCCTATTGTAAACACCATATTTAGGAGGGTTATTTAATATCTAGAGTGTATTACGAAATGATATTGAAATTTCCTACACACGGAGCCGCCAAGCCACAGGAGCAAAGTCCCAAAGAGGGGATCCAGCACAGTGAAAAGTTCCTGGAATGAAGGATCTTTGGAAAAAAAACCAGCAAAACATATTGATCCTATCTTTATCTTATTTCCATCATAACTTACACGGATGAAATTGATGTTATTTCCCTGATCCTTTGCCTCAGGACCGGCCATCATTATGCTTACAACATAAACAATGGAGTACAGCAGCACAAGGCCCAATCCGGGAACAGTCTAAACAGGAAGTTCTTTGTCATTATACACATAGATATGTCGTACATTAATGTGCAAAATTTTCTCCCGTGAGCAATTGTTTTAACAGAATGATATAAAATCTAATTTTATTGATATCTATTATTGGGTAAGCGAGCCAGGGAAGATGGCCCCGATGACTCCCCATTCCGATTTGTGTCGGATAACAGGCATAAACATATTTCAGGCACTATTATATGCAGGGTGTGAAACATATTATATTTCGGGATTACGAAATTTGCGCACAGACATTTCTGCACAAGACATTTTTGCTCAAGACACTTAAGCGCAGGCCATTTCCGCACAACTCTTTACTCCTTCCGTTTTCATTTTCATGAAATAGTACCAACATGAAAGAACGAAACAAACAACTTTGTTGTTTATGGCAAAACGTCAAAATGAAAACTAAACGAGTTATTCCAGAACGGCATTTGAAGCTTCCGGAACACTTTAATCCAATAATACTTACCATAAGAAGAATAGCGACGAATATGGCTTTGGCCTTGCTTGGGAATCCTCGAAAGATGATGAAGATGCGAAGTAAACCACCGATGAAAAGAAAGAGGGAACACAGGAACATCCTTAAACAGTATGTATATTGTTAATCCCATTCATATTCTCACTTAAGCATACGTATTTTTATGAGACATATAATATTTTTTAAACATTCATTGTTGGTCAACATTAGCTCGATTAGAGCGCTGAATTTGTGCAGCTCGATTAGAGCGCTGAATTTGTGCTACCAAACACCTTAAGAGAAATAAGTTTGTTGTTGTTTAATGGGGAGACAACTTGGTCGTTGGCCACGTATTGAATATCACTATGCAGACCATCAAGAAACAGACGAAAAGGGCGAAAATGACCATATCAAAGATGAAGTTGGCCAGCCAGTAGATGCAATTGGACATTCCAGTCAGACGTTGCTCAAATTGTCTTTTTGAATAACTTTTAGAATTTCGAAATACTAATGACTATGTAATTTCTTCAAGAAAGTTATTATATCAGGGTGTTCCACAAATAACGGACTTTTTTTCGAACTTTATCGACAAGTAATAACAACAGTTGCAACGATCCCTTAGATTCAGTGTTGCTCGCGATGGACAGCCACCACATTTCTCCATCTTTCTCCGAGACTCTCGTTTCCATTCCTCCAGAAGACAGGGGGACGAGACTGAATCCGTCGAGCGAGCGAATTCGTGATTCCTTTCAGCTTTGCGAATTTTCTTGTCTTGGAGAAAGAGGCCATGGATCAGAACATGTTACCGTCGCATGGGTTGGTGTCTGGAGAGTATGTGGGAAAATAGGCCATTTCGATTAACAGCACATGCAGCTTGACCGGGGTCAATATGTCTCAATTTTGCTTGACGCTGTTAGCGAGGATTTTGATCTTTCCGTGCCTGGGGAATTTGGGAGCGAAGCTTTCTGTTCATTTTCTCTACATTCGTCATGAACACCTCCATAGCCATACTTACCCCTTTGAAAGTAGACGATATTAGAAGAATTCAAGGTAAGATAACTACAAATGGATTAAGACTTTCTTCCCAAGGAAACCCTCTTCGTCGACCTGTTGTATCGTTAAACATTTAGCTAGCCAGGTGCTGGTCCGGTGGATTATAGTAAGGGAGTCGCTTATTCATTCTATGCCACAACTTGATGGAACCCAGCTAGGGTTACGGAATTAAAGAGGTTGCTCCAGCACGTGAACTTTCGAGACCTCTTTTGAGCACCCAAAAGGTTATGTTTTATGCATCAGGCCGTGGGTTTACGTACGCTCCTCATCAGGTGCCGGTGGATGGTGGTCTTGGAAGTGTTGACTGCGGCCGCCAGAATACCGGCACTCCTGCCTGGATACCATGTCAATGCAACGAGAACGATCTTCTTGTTCCTCACTCCTTCGTCCGCCATCTCTCCTGTTCGGCATGCTGTAGTTTCGTTCGTTGAAGAGACTGTACCATAAATGAGCCGTAGTACGAGAGCATACGTCGGGACCTACTGCCTGTACTACTTGGACATGGGTGGCCTTCAGTCTTCTTCAATCGCGAAATCAAATAAATAGAAGATCGTGTTAGGTAACTTCGTGGGGTTTGGTTAGATGAGCCTGTTTCAGCCGCTATTTGCAGGCATGGGAGATGGGCGCGGCAGATTGAAGAATAATGCGCCATGGTTGCACACCATCAATGAATAAGCGCGAGCACTCTGATCAATGATGAAAAACAAAATTACTTTATGAGTAAGAAAAAAGTCCATTATTTGTGGAACACCCAAATAAAAGACGAAATCGAAATGTGACTTTACTCACCTGATGCTTGTACTTGGAAATGCGTTCGCTGACGTAGAAGCTGATGGATCTCGTGACGATGATTGACAGTACGAATATGTAGAGGAAGAACAATCCAAACTTGATCTGAATAAATTTTTAATTAGTGAATTGCAAATTCAATTAACAACGGTATCTAAGGTTGTTATAATATTTGAATATTTAGTGTCACGTTAAAAATTATCTGGAGGCTTCTGTTTGAGCAACAAATAAGACTATTTCTCACAAATTCGTATCCGCAATTCAGAATTTCGAATGTTTCCGAATTATCCTCTTCATCCTTGTCCTTTATTGTCAGGCGAAGTTCCTTAATTCCAAAAGATATGAATGAATTCCGCATGGTGCAGCCAAAGAAGCGGTGATATGAAGAGATAATTTCTCACTTCTTTATCAGAGTTCGCGAGACAAAACTCCATTGCCGTGGTAAGCACGAAGACTTTGTGGGTCATGAACTGAAAAGGGAAACAGTCCAAAGAAACACATTTCGAATATGGACACAGTCTTGTTACGGAATCAAATATCAAACTTTCATCTGCATGAGTACAAGTTGTGCATAAGTTGTTTCTGTATAATATTAGGTTGGGGAGAAAGTCTTGACCACTTTTGTTATCCCGATGCAAAAAAATCCCAGTAAACGCTAGACAGTAATTGTGTAGTGCATAGTTGTTGGC
>JACMIF010005323.1:0-10806 GCA_014805445.1 Diplogasteroides magnus | reverse complement strand
ATATAAGGGGTAATCGGGTGCGTAGATTCCAAAAATGAAGTCAAAGCCGTGTAAATAATGCAAAAATTTTTCAGGACGGCAGTTTGAAAATTTCGATGTCCAATTATTATGCTTCAAAATCATCACCAATGGCTCATTTTCAAGCTTTTATATGGCCTAGGTACCCGGATTCGATCGCCACATCAATTGTGCAAATCCGATTTTTTCACCTTTTTTACGGATTTTCGGATTTTTTTCATGCCCTGAGGCAACGAAATTTTTTCATGTCAAAAGGACCTCAGATTCGTGATCTACGGGGTCGATTTACCCTAAAACCAAGTTTTCAGCCCCATCCGGAGACAAAAAATTGGTTTCCTGTGCACAGGATATGCCCAGGAGGTCCACTCTTACAGAAGATGTCTCTTATCATTCGCCTAACCATAAGAGAGCCCTAATCCTAAGCGGAAACCAGCGGTTACGGTAGCAAGCAACAAGGACACTTATAGACAGTAGAACCGAATCACGCTTCTATTTCTGTTGTTATTCGTTGTGAAATATTAGACCGCGACGCGTGAAGTCACGCGTTGCGTTTGACGAGCGAGCGCTCACCAGCTTTCCACATCGTCCATCCTCGTCGGCTCCTGCCCTTCGTGTTCTCAGAGAGAGCTGTACAAGGATCCTCCACGGCAGGTGCCCGGCTTGTGTCTGACAAGCCAATTCTTACGTAAACCGAGGACGATATTTCGAGTACGAACATTACATATGACGGACGATTGTTCCCAAATCATGCATATTTTTCTACTAAACAAACCCACATTTGCTTCCCAGGTGCTTTTCGGATCTTCTGTATCTTGCCGAAGTTTGCCATCTAGATTGTCTTGTCGGCGCTTCTCGTCCCTGACATGAGCGTCATTTTCCGTGTAAGACAAGCAGAGTCATTTTAGCCATTCACATATTATAAAATACCATTATAAATGCATACTTGCTTCAGATAGTCGGAGAAATCATTTCATTGCTCAATACACACTAACCGACATAGAAATTGTCTGGAGAGATGTTTCTGTGCAGGAAGCCCATCTGGTGCAGGCCTAAATTGGTTAGTTATTTTTTTAGAAATTTGCATGTTTGATTCAAAAACAGCTTTCAATATCGATCGGACGCCATTTTCGGTCCGTTTTCGCTTATTGTTAGGATTAAAATGTGATTGATTTCAGCCCCCTCTCTTTCATATAACCCATTTTACCTACCGTCCATAGCCTCCAGTGTCTCGTAGCATAGGTATAGCGCTGAATCTCGTCTGAATTT
Organism: Diplogasteroides magnus; assembly: GCA_014805445.1. Taxonomy (NCBI): domain Eukaryota; kingdom Metazoa; phylum Nematoda; class Chromadorea; order Rhabditida; family Diplogasteroididae; genus Diplogasteroides; species Diplogasteroides magnus. The sequence continues at coordinate 9,522 of JACMIF010005323.1, read as the reverse complement.
TATATGGGTATATCAATGATAAGGTATCTAGTTGTCATGATCCAGCAAGCAACGATAAATACCTGAATTCTTTGCTGTCATTTCTGCGGGCACAGAAGTACCTCCGTAGGTCGGCGAGCGATGGGCCCAGCTTCTCCGTGATGATGAACTAAAGTATTATAGTATTTTAATTAATTAAAATATTTAAAATTTAAATATTTTAAAGCGTTTGCATATAAATTATTGTATTAAATTGTTGAATCAGTGTGAAATAATTACAGTGAATTCCTTCGCCCTGCCACTATCGATGATTCGAGAGAAGTGCCTCCGATACGGGTCATCCAGTGCCTCAGCCGACCGCAATATGAACACCTCGTTCTGTAAATAGTAGGGTGCCGCTAAAGAGAATAAAGTGCATCTCGTTTGTGTGTACGCAACAGCGACTCATTCTATCTCGCCCATCATAGACGACAGGTCGGAATGAGTGAACAGATAACTACGGTGCACTTTATTCCCATTTGCGACACCCTAGTAAATAGCATTTACTTATTTATTACAAATTAGAAAACTACCTTCAGGGCGCGAAAATCGATGCAGAACTCCGTTTTCAATGTGAATTCCTTCTGAAATTGTAGGTATTACTATTTTTGTTATAATTTTTCACTATATTGATTGAATATAGATAATATTTCATTTTAAATCGTAATTTTGGAAATGTTTAAAAATAAACCTTGCCATTCGCAACCGCGTCTTTCACTCTGTAATCGCCTTCACTCCTCCCGAGGCCGCCGATGACAATGTATCTGCAACGAATAAAATATTCCGCTTAAGACAAAATGACTACTGTGTGATAAATACTGAAGCTCGCAAAAAAGTAAATGGGATTTCGTACATGCGAGTGAGCGTCTCGAAGCAGTTGCCGGCCGCCAGCTTTCGGTGCGATTGCTTTGATTTGTCCTGTAACGAATGCTTCTGAGTACTGTAGCTGAATGATCAATTTGGCAGTTGGCACTAAAACACATGATCTACGGTATAGCCAGTGGCTTATGAACCGCTAAAAGAGTACGGGGTAAGGTAGCGTATCAATCAATAAAACTAACATCTTTGCCCTTCTTCTTCATCCATCCGAACCATTTTCGCGACTTCTCTTCCTTCTGCAATGGTCCACAATGGTTACGGTAGTCCAATGGGTCAGCCATCGATTTACTTGGACATGGGATTACCAAAATGACGTCATCAATCAATACTCGCAGAATACTGCAACTGTTACCTTCTGTGAGCTGCTGCTGTCGCTCGTCGCCTTCTTAGTGGAGAGAGACGAGGTCGGATTCTTCAACGATTTGGACCGACCGCACTTGAAGAAGACCATTGGGAAGAGTGATGGGAGTGCGACTCGGACATTTTCACAGCGATGACATGTAAATCGGGCACATTCAAATTGTCTCGTCACTCATTCAAATATACAATACAATGCTATGTTTATCGGTATCAGATCATACGACCTGGCGATCAAGGTACTCCTTTTGGTTGGCTAGTCCCTCTAGAGGAGGATTCCATTACGAGACGATGAGGGGGAGGGGAGGAGACATCCTGCGACGAAAGACTCGCGCACTGAGTATAATGCTTCAAATATACTAGGGTGGCGCAAATGGATAATTATTGACAGCCGTTCATTTCTATCCGTCTAGCTTCATTCCTTAGCGTTCTTCTCTACATTTCGGCGACCACCGCGCTATAGAGATGTTAGACGGCTAGAAATGAACGGCTGTCATTAATTATCCAGTTGCGCCACCCTAAAATATACTAATCATTTTTGATTGATATTTTAGGAATTCTAAATATGCCACGGTGATATATATCTGCAGTCATTTGGGAGGAATACACAAAGCCAGTTAACTGGAGAAATGAATAGAGAGCACTCGACTCATATCCCACCAAGAACTGCTTCAGCTGTTTCTTCTGAGCGTCAGTATTCTCTCACGCGCTTGTTAGGACAGTTTCATTATTTGATCATAATGGCAGTTCCATAGGCATATTATTCCTTCGCATTCACTGTAGGCTGCTGTAGTAGTCAAGCGATAAGTAAGCGAACTGTGCAATCCCGATCATTTCTTGGAAAAAAATCCTCCTGTAGAAGGGACTGCCAACTAGGGGTTCAAAAACGGTAGTAGAGTCCATTCGTCTACGATGTAACAATAAATATCATTGAGCGGTTATCTATAGAAGGATTGAGACGACTCTACCAATTTTCATGGGAGGTCTCGCTGTAATACGAACACTGGTCGGCATTTGTTTCACGAAATCTTTTGCAATTCCAGTTTTTATTGAACGTTGTTTATCAAATACAACGAGCATGTCTCATAAAAGAGCATGATCGAATCAATATGGAGACGTGTGCATTTAGTTGAATCCAAGCTGCATGTGTGGAGAAGTCGAGTCGCACCTTAAATGTAGCTATTAATGAGTGCGCGCGTCGCGGTCGCGTTGCGGTTAGGCAAAAATTAGACCTTTTCACTTCTTTTACTCCATTTAACTGTCAGTTTCCGGAGATCCACCGTTCTGCTTTGGCTGTTGGTTCTTCGAGCTGAAGGGTATACATATGATAACAAAACGTTATAGGCCGCGTTGCGGTCGGCATGCCGGGAAATTTTTAAAATGAAATAATACCTCTGTGCCCTGGGTGTGCGTTCTGACTTCGCACTGAAAACATTACTAAATAAACAAGCAATTATGGCGTTTCCAGCTTATTTAAGGAAACGAAAAGACATAGTAGTGTTTACAATCGATCGAGAATGTTGAGTTGAAAAATCAATATACAGTGCGGGGTGAATTTCGACTGATGACCGGTGTATTCCACATATTGAGGATATCAATATTGAAAAACTCACCGTTCCTTCTCCTTGTCTTCAGCGTTGTTCTTCACTTCGTCCGCGTGCAACCAGTCGTCACAAGTTTCCGATACCGTAGCCGTCGGCTCTTTCTTCGCCCTGAACGAATTAATGATACTATTTTATTATTTATTATCTGAAATACTTAAATAGAAAGCATAAAAGATCAAAGATCAAAATCAAAGATCAAAAGATCACAACCTGTCAGGATCGAACTTGGGCATCTCGAGCTTCTTCATCGCCTTCATGCGCGCCTTCAGCGAGGCGTTTTCCTTCTCCAACTTCGACGAGCTCCTCGTGGCGCCGATTCCTACAATTCATAATACCGTTATCCCGTCAAGCGTTAACGCGCGGTAAGTATTAGGGAAGGCAGAAGGAACGCGAGAGTGCATTCCGACTATGGTTGGCAGTTTGACTAGGTTTTCGGATATGTTTCACCGTGGCTACATATATTGAATTTATAAGAGCTGTGAAACATATCCGAAAAAATCTAGTCAAACTGCCAACCTTAATTCCGACTCTATGATGTGCTCTCCATCGCGCGGTCATATATTGTGTGTAGACACGACCGCGCGATGGAGAGCACAGAGAGACGGAATGCACGCTCGCGTGCATTCTGCCTTCCCTAGCATGGTTCGGTTCAATTGGTCGGATTTAGTGTTCCACCAGTGCTCTTGATTCCTAAGACGTACCACAATCGTCGATCACACTACACTAGAGACAACGGAAAGGCTCAGTAGCCGGTAGACACGATACACCAGCTAATTTTTACATGGGCCAACACGTAAAACGTGAAAGAGTCCCGGTTCACGGTCTAGAGATTAACCTGGTCATGGTTTCTAGTGTCGAAATCTTTTCTGTTCTTATTCATCGATTGTATTATGAAACGACAGAGCCGCTGTTCCTTCTCGGCTCATGGATGACATTCCTTTTCTTTATGCGACAATGTGATTACTATACACACCTTTCCCATTCGATTTGCCGGCTCTGTCAGATGTGACGACCTTCTCTGTGGCGGTCGCTTTGCCAGTGCTAAAAATGCGCCTTTCCTCGCTTTTTTCAGAATTAATTTTGGTGAATAACCAAAACAGATAATTAGGAAGATATTCACAGTGGACTCTTCTCTCCATCCGTCGGCGTCTTGGACCTTAACATAAAAAAATTAGTAGAAACAAGGTTATAGTTGACTAACCTCGTTTCGCGATTGCTGGTGGCCTTGCGGGGATTCGGCCTGAATTGAAATGAATATGAAAAGCTCTAAAAACAGTGGTTGATATTTAGTTGCCTACACTTTCTATCTACTTATCCATGTGCTTTATTTTCATATTTTTTCTTTTATTTTTTCCTTTTTTTATTCTTCTTTTTATTCTTCTTTTTATTCTTCTTTTTTGAAAGTTAATCTCTCATCTCACTTCATCTGCATTTTGATGTCCTCTGTCATCTTCTGCACCTTCTGCTCCAATTCTGGGTCCTTCAGCTTTGTCTCTTGCAATGGGGCGACGTTTCCCATTTGTGATCAACACTGCACCAAGGTCGACGTTTTCCAAACGAATTACAATTACCTTCCTCATTACACAAAGGGCTACGTTTTCCATTTGTAACCTACGCAATCGTCTACGCTTTCCAATTACCACATTCAAACAGATACACAGACCCACATATTTGCTATTCCACGTACAGTCAGGTTGCCGGTCAGAGTTTTCTGCTTTCTCTAATAGGTAAACGTGCGCTCTCTCACAACTTTCTAACAGGCAAAAAAGGACGGCTTTCATCAGTCGCTTCCCATTACCTTAGAAGTTGTAGTGGCTGGCGAGTTCGATGCATCCGACTTGGTGACATCGATCGACTTCGAAGGCTTGCGCTTTCGGGATCTGAAGAAGGCTTATAGTCAGAGAACTGTCAATTGTTAATTGTCATTTAGAATGTCATTACCGTGAAGTTCTCATTCCGACTACCAAGGAGTCCTTCTTGTCCTTCTTGCTGAATCCGGAGCGCGGAGACTGAAATTTGCTGTTGATGACTGTTGATTAACTTGGACCTACCGTATCTTTGGCAGATTTCGGCGCAGCACCGCGGTTACTAAACAATGTAAGTATATATTTTCATTATGTTTTTTTTGTATTTTATTGAACAAGATCCACTATACGCTATTTTATATGTATTCATTTAATTTCCACCGCGATCTCCTCCTTGTCGTGGTTCTCATGCCAACCTCCATCTTGTCCCTGTTGCTCATGATCGATTTTGTGCGCAGCGACTGAATCGGATCAATATCGATTGAAATTCAATCGATACATCTGGCTAAATGAGCGCAAAAGCGCTTAAATTCATTATGAGAGCGATTTCTCTGGCTCGCGTGGTGTGACGATGTTTGACAAACGTCGTCCTACCTTAGTGGCCTCAGTGTCGGCTACGGTTTCCATTGTCTTGCCGCCGTCCTCCGTGTCCGCAACAGAGCTAAAACACTTTTTTCATAATCTATCCTTTCAGATTTATACAATGATACTCAGAAGCATATAGATCAACTGGCATCCAATAACCCACCAATCAGCCGTAGGCCTCGCAGACGTTCTAAACGCGAAATGCATCGTTAGATCATGTGCTTTCTGCTCACTTGGATTTCTCTGATACATCTGGAACCAACTTGGGCACTGCTCTCGGATATTTCACGGAGTACCTAAAATGCGCCAATTTATTTATTCCAACATTTCCTTATATGACAAATCTGACTACATAACATTCACTGTGATCACCCCTGCCCCTATACCTAGATAATGTAACACCGGGTGCACCGGATAAACGCTTTCAAATGCCTCACAAATCCTTTTGACAATCCTCCATTGTCACGTCGTACGTACCGCCGACCATGCCGACCGAGTGGGATGGCAAGTCAAGCTTCGTCTGAAGAGTACGGTAATCATTCTGCGATTGCCGATTGACTTCAGCCCTAGCGAAATTTCGGAGCCTGAGACGCTCGGCGAGGAGAGTAGCGAATTGAGTAGACGTGAATTGAGTCATGTGGTACGAGTCTACTGAGGGTAGGGTGTCGCATTCGGGCATAAAGTGCAACTTTTTTTCTCTACGTATCATTATCTCTTACCCATCGTAGACAACCGATCGGAATGAGTGAACAGACAACTATGATGCACTTTATACGCGAAAGCGACACCCTAACTGACGGTTATTGCTCATATTCAATTACCAAGCAATCCCTGCGGTCTTTTCCGTTCTCCAGGATCTCGCCCTTCCAATCCAGTGGAGGATTGTACGCAGCCTTCAAATCAGCCACAGTCAGAGCCTTCTTGCCCGTGCATAGCTCTTGCATGCGACGAGTACACCCCTGAATACAAAACCATTGAGTGTGAGGAGAGGAACGCTTTCGGGCCTCATGATGACAAATTTGCAAACTTTCGAGTTGAATTTTCTTCTTTAATGACAAAATGGTAGGTATTATGGTTGGCAGTTTGACAACATTATGGGCTATGTTTCACAGAGGGTAATCATGAGTAGTCAAACTGCCCACCAGCGCAGGTATGTGTTTTACCACAATGTATGTGATGTTGGGGTCCTCGTTCCACTTGAGATTTTTGATGTAATTGATGACTGTCTTGAATTCTGCCGGCACTTTGGTGTAGATTCCATTCATGAGGGAGTTGGCGACTTCTGAACATAAATATTATTAATGTAAATTGAACTGATATTAGGAGCACGAACACTGTCCCTGATTTCGTGACTGTAAGACGGATACTCTCTCATATTTACATGCTATTTCGCAGCATTGATCGTGTCTAGACGTGATTCGTCTTACGCTTCTGCAGCACTACATATATGACACATTTCACTCCCGATTATATAAATAATAATGCATGGAATTAGTAATTTGTATATTGCACTGTTATTTCATAGAATTGTTGTTATTGTTTGTTTATGAGGCGCTTCCCGCCAAGAAAATCAATATCTTGAATGAGATGGCAAATCGTGTTATTTGCCTAGACGCAGAGTAAATGTATTCATGATGTTTTCCGGAGAAAAGCGCTTCCGAATTATAATATCAGTGACACGATGCAATGTCATGCAAATGTGAGATAGCGCAGTTGTTAGCTAAACTTATGTAAGTCTCGTGCTGGGTATATCGTTTGATGGTAAGTATAGAAGATTGAAAAAAAAACTATTTATTTTTCCATGTAAACCAACTTCAAAAACAGAGTACGAACCTCTTTCGCAATTTCATCCTACTCACAAAATTGACCCTTACTCGTGATTTTAAATCAGTTTTACGCTCTACGGAGGCTGACTTTCAAATTTGTTCACATAAACAATACCATGTTCTTCGTACAAGGCCCTCTTCATTTTGCATATGAGCGCCACATCTTTCCTTCCCTTCCAAGGCAACGCTTCGGCGTTGTACAGGTCCATGGCCATGTACATCCTGGGTGGAAAACAAGATTACGGTAGCATTTCCAACACTGCTGTATAACAATAGAAATAAGGGAATGTATCGGTCAAGGACTCAACACTCGGTCATTTTTGTGAGGAATCACTACAGAGAAAAATACTACGGCATCTATATGACTAATCGAAGGCTTTCCTTGATCCCGAGAGCGTATGTTCTGACACGGATTATCATGTATTGTATTGGTAGCCGGCGCACAAGCTGCACTCTAGTGACGGCGCGTACCAGCTTTCGAGGTCGTCACGCTTGGTGATAAAGTGTCCTTCAGACTTCGCTATTGCATCATATTCTGTAGCCTGCCAAATGTATTGGACTGCAAAGCTCCTGAAAGTTGCCGAATCAGCTTCCGCCATTTTTTTATTGTAATATTCATTCATCGTAACTAAATTCTTGATCTAGCCACCCATTGTCACGGTATAAACACAATCAGAATCACGAACGGTGGTGAGAGAAAGGACGAAAAAAGGGAACTTCTGTCGAGGATGGGACACTATCGCGACGCATGAACCCACGCGCCGCAGTCCGCATCCACTCCCACTTCATTTTCACTTTCATTTCGACAGAAATTCCGGAAAAAAAGGTGGCGAGCTCACTAGGCGTATTTTCATAATCCAGTAAGGATGCACAATACTGACGAAAAAAGAGAAATCTCTTGAACTATTCATATTGACTAGAGACCTCCAATCGGATCACGAAGTGCATTCCTTTTCTCTAACTCATTCTCGATCGGTTGTCTATCCGATGCGAGAGATAACAGCTCGAAAATGAGTTAGAGAAAAGGAATGCACTTCGCGATCTGATTGGAGGTCTCTAATATTGACCATTTATCATATTCTAGGTAAGGTAGATCCACCTCTGTCTGAACTGAGTCGGCATTTTCAGAGCGAAGCTTAAGTCTGTGAACATTACGCGTCGATAGTTTTTTTCCGGCGCCTGTAACCAAAATAGATTATCACAGAAACATTTATTATAATTTCAAATTGATGTGCTTTCATAATATTTATATTGATGTTTCATATTTAATTTCATGTTCATTTTTAGCTTTATATTATTGAAATATCGTTCATGCTTACCGACGCAGAACTGGCTGGGCGCAAGGTTTCCGTGCAAATATCCAATCTTGTGAAGGTGACCGATTGCTTCGAGTGTTTCGTGGCTGAGATAGAGTGCCTCGGCGCTCCTGCAAACGTAAATGTCGACGAATTTCACGAGGGAAATTTAAATTTGTATTTTTTTATTTAAAAAAATATCAAAAAATGTTTATTTAATTACGTATGCGTAATTTTAAATACGTGTATTGGAAGGGGTAATCCACGTGGCGGAGAGCGTCCAAGTTCGGCCCACAAAGCTCCGCAATCACGAACTGAGATTGAAACAACATTTCTTTCATTCCTTCGTCTTGTCATTTTCGTTGTGTAAGGTGCTAATACATGGTTCCTTATCTAATAAGCATCTTACATCGTTTTAGAATATGTATTTTTTTAGACATTCATGCTGTGTGCTATTCATTGTCTACGCATGCTTTTTGATGAGCGGAAAAGTCTATTTATCTATTTTTTATGTACCTTAAAGTTGGCAGTCCTTCCGATCGCCTTGATCTTGCGAAAGTGCGCTCGTAGCGGCTCCTCGTAGCACTCGATCTCCCTCAGAACGCGAACGTCCTTTAGAAAATATCTATTATTTATGCAAACGATATGGATTAATAGAGAATTCTATTTTTTGCTTATGAGATATATTAATGTTTGTGCATTTTCCATAATTCCTCATAGATAACCTTTTTTCGTTTTTTTTTGTTCAATTATCTGGAAAAGAACCTTCATGAATAGCTCGTAGTTGTCGTCATAGAGAAGCTTCAAGAGGAATTCCTCCTAAAAGATATTGCATACGATAGTATTGGTAGCCATGCAAGTAGATAGTTGTTATTCAAGTAAATTAGACTTATATTTCGAGCGTGTACGAACACTACCCCTGATTTCGTGACAGTAAGACGGTTACTCTCTCAAATTTACATGCTATTTCGTCGCATTAATTGTCTTTCGACGTGGTTCATCTTATGTTTCAGCAGCAGTACATATAGAACGCATTTCACTTCTGATTACATGGATAATATTATTCACTGTGTGGGAACGACACGCGAACCATTCAATAACAGCTGTTGAAGGGGAAAAGGGGGCGATTCCCCGCAAATCGCCGTAAGGGTCA
>JACMIF010005322.1:0-10807 GCA_014805445.1 Diplogasteroides magnus | reverse complement strand
AAAAATTTTCACGATGAGCAAAATACAAAACGTGATGAAAATGCGAATTGTGGATAATTCGGCATCTGATCATGTTTTGGCGGGATGAAGTGTATGCCGACAAAGTATTTTACGTCCAATAGGTACTACAAAATACTGGAAAAAATTGGGCATCCATCTCCTCCTGGGAAGAAAGTTATGATTTTTTGAATATCACCGGTTAAATCGACAATTGATGAAATTTTGGAAAATCATGCCAAAACGGCCAAAAGAGATATGGCCTGGCTATATGTGTTTTGTCAGTACACTCACCTAGGGTAACCACCCTGATAACATTTTGGCCCCCCAAAACCTTTTTGACTTTTCTGCTCCAGGGGGTGGTCGCAAATTACCTGTAGCATGTGATAAATTCAAAGCAAGGAAGACGTTCTGTACCTACCTTTTAGAGCCTTGCACTGTTCTAACAATGACATCCGGCTGTGCGGCGCCTCGAAAACCGACTTCATGATGAGTTTTCTGACGGGATTCATAAGCCGAAGTGCCTCGTTCGTCCTTCCCATCTAATCGCGACATTAATACTGGAATATTATTGTGTTTTACATAGGATAAATAAAACAACCAGCCGGCGAAACGTTTGGAAAAGCGAAGAGCAAAGTGTTGTGCAACCTTGGCACACAACGCGCTGTCTCTGTCTTCTCTGGCGGGAGAGAGAACACAGGTTCCGAATTGTCATCCGTTTTTCCTCGTTCGTTATGATGGCATTAAGGAAATCGCACATCAGTGCACGATAAAAGAGTTCAAAACAATGAATGTTTTTCATCTTGCGAAATTCTTAACAACAGAAACAAATATTTACGAATTTATCAATTTCTATACGTGGCATTCCCGTGACAAGTAACGATAGAAAATGGTTACTCCAGGCAACCCCCCCCTCCGTGTATGACGCATTGCTTTTCGACCTCATGTCACTATTGAGGGTGTTCCCGATTGTGTACCGAATGCGCACCGAATGCGCACCGAATGTGTATGATGTTTGCACCTGTTCCCTCTAAAATTTCGGCTCAGACCAATTATATGGCGATGTGAGGTGAGTCAAACTTTACTTCTAGGTATTTTCCTTCACAACTGACTGAGATCTTCTCCTCTTCCTGTGGATGCCTTCGAATGCATATTAGGGATGAGTGATTTATGTTTGAGACATATTCAGCTATGATATAGGAGAAAACACTATAGGGGATTGTAATGTACGGTAATATTAGCGTTTATGAGGGTGTTCCCGACTTTGTACCGAATGTGTACTAGGATCTTGAACTACTTCTCGTGCTTTGTCACTTTTGAAAAGACTAGGAGTCTTCATTTCATTCAAAAAAAGGACTAGGAGTCTTCATTTCATTCAGTCGCACAAATACATATGGGGTATGAGAACATTATTTTCGAATTCATATCACATGGACTGAGTACGAAATCAGCGGAACGGAGGGGACGATTGGTGTATTACAGGATGGCGTAGTCCCCGTTGGTGCTATTGCTGTCTTTGCAGAGCACTTGCATACACGCCGACGACAGAATGGGACGATGTCTGAATAAGAAAAGATAAAGTGGAACCGAGATAATTAACGTTTCAGTTGCAGCATCACCTATCTGTCCTGCGGATTAGTAATGTCAGGTTAGTGGATGTTACCGCCCAATTTGCCAGGCTTTTAGTTGCTTACCTTCACTCCAGAATCCGAGGACAGACGAGGCGATGGTTAAGATGACCATGATAACGACGGAAGGCAGAACATAATCCATGTTGGTTGTCCTCGCACAAAATGCTATGAGAATAAGCTCCCTCCAAATAATGCCCGTTAGGCGCAAGGCGAATGATTTGTGTTTCTGGCCAAACAATTATATTGGCGGCTGCAAGGATGAATACTACAAAGAAGTTCTTCACCATCCGAGTAGACCCATACATCAAGACGATGAATAGGATAACTGTTTATAGGTACAATACAACAAAAATATATACACTCAATTTCGACAATATTCTTATAATCATTCAATCATTCAAGTTCCTTGAATTGCCCAAGTTGTTCACATTGACGGCTTCTATCATCGCATTCTCTACGAGAGCATCACCCGAATATGAAAAGTTTGAATATGAAAAACTTCGCCTTCTCGAGCGCGCCTAGTTAGCCCCCTTTCCCATGTAGATGACTAAATTCTATGAGTAAATGAGCAAAGTTGTCATGTTTATTTACTGCCAAGGTCATTTTAGGGTTATAATGAGTAGTCGGAAGAAATCCGAACCGTCATTCGAATGGAGTCAGTAGATGCTCGCACGGGTAGAAGCCTACGCTCTCCTCACTGTCCTCGTAGAGGGCATGAATTCAGAATGTCGCTGCTGAAATCATTTGGAATCACGCGCCAAACACATCTCGGCCATGAACATTTGCGTCACACCAGCTGACTTTACTATTGAACACTATATGACTGCTGATATATCACTATTATAGCTCTAATATCCATGGCAAGGCAATCGTCACACTGGTGTCAATAAGGGTGCCCGAGTCTGTCACAAAAACACCAGATAGACCACCGAATTAGTGGATTATTTTCCGAATATTTAACTTTGGGCCCCTAAACCGTGCCGCTGGTGCATTCCTCACGTACATATGCGATTGTACCTGTACCACCCGAATGGGGTATTCTACTCTCTACTAACGGCAGCTATAGAGACACGAAGAAGCGTACTCACACTGTGGATGCAGCAGGGGAGCTCATGCCTTTGCGATCCTTCTTTTCCCGCTTCATCATTGTTGAAGACGCCACCTGTAAGAAATCGAATCAAATGTATTATCTAGGGTGGACAAAGCAAGCAAATCTGTTTGGATAAGCGCGGCGAGCGGTCCATTCCTTCCCAAGCGCTTGCGAGAGCGGTCATTCTAATACTATTATCTCCTTTTCACGCCTCCTTCACCAAGATGAGGCGGTGTGGGTTGGACTGCCAGTCTTCCATCATTCCAATATTTTCAGTGATGGATGTGTCTAATTCATTAAAATTGCGCATTTTGATTGACTTTCATTTGCATTGATCTGGATTCACTAACATTTCCACAGTCAGTCACGAATGAGACACTCTTGATTTCCTCCTCGAATGACACTTTTGGCTGCGCCCGGTACTCTCTCTGCAATACTACGGATTTGCCGGTCGTAGTTTCATACTACCGCTGTGCCGTAGTTTGACCGTAGTTTACAAACTACGACCGCCAAATCGGTAGTTATTTTTCTGTGTGCATGCCGACGTTTGGATATATGACGTACAGCACCAGTTCCGTGATGCTGCGGACATCTTCGGAAACGTCCTTTTCTGCTATTCGCAAACTTGCGGGCTCTTCACCATCGAGATCCTGCATCGAAACCCTCGACAACTCTTCCAATTCGTTATCGCTTTGAAAACATTTACTACTCAGTCACTTCAAGAAATCGAGTGAAAGAGAACTAAGGACATTTACGCCACCATAGAAAAAATGAGTCCTATAGTCGTCGTCTCATTTGTCCATTCCACTAGTGTTCTGTTGTCGTTGTTTGAAATGAAATAAACGAATGGTAAGAACGAAGACATTCTACATCTACTGCCGATATTTCATAGAGAAGTCTTTGGATTCCAAGGTGATGGATTCTTCTCTGTATTGCTATTACGAATATTTAAAAGGACTCATTTCATTACCTCTCCTTCTATCAGTTGGAAATAGCTCGATCCTGCTTGAAGGGCAGAGGAAGGGGAACCATTGTATCCTCCATTACATAACAGGATCGTCATAAAAAATTATTTCCTAAAAAGTTCAATTCTGAAACCAACATGTTTTTCCGCTTACTTTATTAGGAACTGGTTGTGCAGCATAGGTATACCTATGTAGAGGTGTGTAAGACCTGTAAAATGTATGATATTTGTATGCTAACTCTGAATGAAAATAAGAGAAGGTCACCGAGTGATCGACCATGTTGTGAATGCAACGAATGACAGGCCAGACAGTCTGGCATTCTGCGCCTCTCCTCTTCACATAATCTATGTACTCACATCTTCTATTGTAACATCCTTCTGTATTCACAGGCCTCTATTCACCCTCTTTCATTCCCCGTTGATTGCACCTTGAGAGCGTTCACTGCTGAGTCACTAAGAGGGGGCTACCGAAAGAACACGGGGGAGTGGTGAATGAGCAATGACCAATTAAACCATATTCTCATTCAGTCCTGACTATGAGGGGTCTTAACAGCTGAAAGTTGCAGGATCAGTGTTTTATCCATCGATCAAGAAATTCTCATACTCGAACTCGAAGTTTTGTCATGGCACCATCGTGAGAACAATCGAAATTCGAAAGTCTGTTGGCTGCAATGATAACGTGTGTTTTCGACCGTTCGAATGGAATGACTCAACTTTATCAGTTGCATCTTTCTATGACCACTACCTTATACATTTTCGCCTTTCCATTGTAAATAGTTCGTTTATGTCCGCCTTTGTTGAGCGAATGAATATTCAGGTGTTCTGAACAGTGGGTGTTGTTTGTTGACGTTCTTTCTCAATCTACCACCTTCTTCGCTCTTCTAGTGTCAGATGTAGTGTATGGTCAAGGTGTGTAAAAGAGTACTCATTCACTCTCTCCTCCACCATATTTTCCTCTTATGTGATTACATTCCTTAATCGATTGCAATCTACATAATGATTACTCACCCGTCCCTCCGAAGCGATTATCTCCGTGTAGTGATTTGTGTATTTGTTGTGCAATTTCGTAGCGCGTTACTCGTTCTTGAAATGAATCCATTCCATTTCCTGCCATCCAAACTTCTCATGGTCTTTTGTTGGCATTATTGTTCTGTCCGCATTATGTACTTTCTAGCCTGTTCATCTCTTTCTCTACTTCTTCTCACTCTCCTTCTCTGTATAGAGAGTTCTCCAACATGCAGAGCCCTGCTGCTGGTTGTTATGACGCGTCTTTTTCCGTCGGCCTCTCCACCTCTTCCATTCTCTCTACAGAACCACAAATTTCCTCTTCCATTCGTGGGATTATCATCATTCTCCTCGTTCATGCATTATCCTCTTCTGGTCACTTTTACCCCCAGTCTGGCCAAATAATGTCTCCTTTCTGCGGTCTCACGTGCATTCCTCTCCCTTTTTCTGTTTGTTCAGCCCTTCTGCCTTAAAAGCCCCCGTTTTCACTGGTTACCAGTTACTAATGCTCATGAAGTAGTTATGGATTCCTTTTCAGGAGAAGTCGCACGGAGTGGAAGAAAACGAGAAGATGGAGGCTGAGCACGTACAGAATGGACATTCGAAGGATGAATGGAATGGAGATGAAAACAAATTGGATCACAATTTATACTCGAGGCAGATGTATGTTACATGAGATGAATATATTGGAGAGGAGGGTTGATTGTGAAGTTGAAGAAGGGAAGATTGTAATCCTTTAGCTATGCCCTTGGGGAGTCCGCCATGTTGCATCTGAGAGAGGCTTCAGTTCTCATCTCTGGAATGGGAGGAGTGGGAGTCGAAGTGGCAAAAAATCTCATTCTTGGAGGTGGAGGATGAGAGAAGACGCTTACATAATCTTCCATTCAGGAGTCCGTCACGTAACTGTACATGACACCCGTGTGGCCGAGTGGAGGGATCTCTCTGCACAGTACTACCTGAATGAGGAGGATATAGGAAAGAATAGGGCAGAGGCCTGCTTTGAGAGGTAGGCTGAGTGTCTATGAGCATT
Source organism: Diplogasteroides magnus (assembly GCA_014805445.1). Taxonomy (NCBI): domain Eukaryota; kingdom Metazoa; phylum Nematoda; class Chromadorea; order Rhabditida; family Diplogasteroididae; genus Diplogasteroides; species Diplogasteroides magnus. The sequence goes on along the minus strand of JACMIF010005322.1, from coordinate 5,090 downwards.
CTACTTGTTTTGTTTGCACGAGTAGATGCTTAGTGTATTTTGTTGAATGAGATGTGAATGTAATACCAAATAGGGATGGTTGGCTGTGAAGTGGATTGCTATGTTGACATTAAGATTGGCTGAACTGAATGATTCTGTGACGTGTAGTCTTCTGACGGAGCCTCTCACTCAGGAGTACGTTAACCAATTCGATGTGAGTCTTCCCTCATCGTCCCATTAAATCGTTGATTCCTTCAGTTGACTATTCTGACTGACACTTCGAGGGAGGACCAACTGCGTGTCTCACAATGGACGAGAGCTGCCGGAAAGAGGTCAATGAGGACACAGTCCAAGCTAGAGTAACCCATCTTAGTGACAATCACTCAATTGATAGAACAATAACTCATTCATTGATCCTCTGTCAATCATGCCACATAATGATAACAACACATGGTTTCAGATTCCTGATCGCCGATGCCCGTGGTCTCTTTTCGTATGTTTTCGTTGACTTAGGAGATCACTTCAGGGTGGACGATGCTAATGGAGAACAACCAAAGGAGGTGAGGATGATATCATCGAGTAGGATAGACGAGTCTTCCATGACATGATATATTCTCTTTTACAGTTCCATATCGAACACATTGATGGAGAGACTGGAGAAGTGACAACACTGGATAATGTAATACACGGACTGGAGGTGCCATACTATATGTTATATGTCGAGGATGAAATGATTACAGGATGGAGACTATGTAACTTTCACTGAATTGAAGGGAATGGAGTCACTCAATGGATGTGATCCCATCAAGATTACTGTCAAGAGTGAGTCTAGTAGACTGTCTTGATGCATCACTCGATCAGATCCACACGTCTTCTCAATCGATCAACCCGTCAAGGAACTGTCTGCGTATGTTGAAGGTGGAAGGGGAAGACAAGTAAAGGTGAGTGTCATTTCGTTGAGGGAAGGATCATGCTTTCCATCACAGGTTCCCTTCCATGTCTCACACAGGTCTCTCATTGATTCCATTGCACAACCAGAGTACTGCATCTATGACTTTGCCAAGGCGAACTACTCGTTTGACATTCCATATCATGTATTCTTTCAGTTCGATCTTCCTGGACATGTCCACTCTCTATGGACTGCACTCTACGCATTCGAATCGAAACATGGAAGGTGGGAGTGATTCAGTTTGTGGTTGCCGTAGATACTCCTCTTGTTCTCATCACGGTCTATCATGTACCTACATTTTCGATATTTTGGTCTGTATTCACTTTCCCCATCAGATCTCCTCGTCCTCGCAATACAGATGACGCCTCTCTTCTGAAGGAGGAACTTCCATCTGGAGGAGACATCGATGATAAACTCATCAATAAGTTTGTCAACTCGGTGTGTTCATATATTGATTGATTGCAAGAGGTGGAATGAAATGAGTTTTACAGGCGACAGGCAACCTCGTGACAGTATGCTCAGTTGTGGGAGGAATTGCTGCACAGGAAGCAATGAAGGCAGTCACTCATCACATGACTCCACTCAAACAGGTACTTGTATTGTCATTGACTAGTGGATATATGGTTGTAGTGGCTGTATATGGATGCAATGGAGGCAGTGCCTGGAGAATGGACTGAACTGGACAATGAGAAGTTGACTGAGGAAGACTGTGCACCCCGACAGAACAGATACGATGGACAGGCTGCTGTGTTTGGATGGAAGTATCAGGAGGAACTGAAGAAACAGAGGTGGACATTCATCCATTTATTTAAATTCCTTTTCCTTCAGATGGTTCATTGTGGGGGCGGGAGCTATTGGATGTGAATTGTTGAAGAACATGGCAATGATGGGAATAGGATGTGGAAAGGAAGGACTGATTAAGATTACGGATATGGACCAGATTGAAATATCCAACCTCAATAGGCAGTTTCTCTTCAGAAGACATGATGTTGGAGTGAGTTGACTAATGATTAAGATCGAATGAATGATGTTGTTTACAGAGTAAGAAGTCTGAGGTGGCAGCTCGTGCAGTGAAGTCGTTCAACCACGAGGTTGTCCATTACATTCCTCCATCTCATTCATTCCCTCCTTCAGCTCAACATTGAGTGTTTGGCTGAGAGAGTGGCTGCAGATACAGAGGCAGTCTTCAACGATAACTTCTTCACCTCACTCCATGGAGTCGCCAATGCTCTCGACAATGTCGATGCACGTTAGTTGATGAGTTGAACTGAGAAGGAGGGAGAATGGTTAAGGTCGATACATGGACCGTCGATGCATATATTACCATATACCACTTCTGGAGTCTGGCACAATGGGTACGAAAGGAAACACTCAAGTGGTCTATCCCCATCTCACTGAGAGTTACGGGTGAGAGAGGAGTTCACCCTAGAAAAGGAATGATGATTGCAGATCGTCTGCTGATTCTCCTGAGAAAGAAATTCCCATCTGCACTCTCAAGAACTTTCCCAACGAGATCAAGGTGACTGGATGCATATACAGTGTTGGATGGAATCACAATTCAGCACACGATCCAATGGGCGCGCGAATTGTTTGCTGGTTTGTTCTCTGGTCCTGCTGAGACTGCGAATGCATTCCTACGTGATCAGAAGGCATTCTTTGGCAGAGTTGGACAGATGAACACTCAGCAACAGGTGCGGGGAATGGAATGACGGGAATAGGGATGGAATTGAGATTGAAATCCTGACTAAAGTGAAACAATGTCTGATTGATGAGAGACCATCGACGGCAGAGGATTGCATTTCATGGGCGAGGAGAGTCTTCCAAGTGGGCTCCCTTTTGTATTTCGTCATCTCATAAATTCTCTTTCCAGGATAACTTCCATAATTGCATCGCGCAAATGTTGCATGCTTTCCCTCCTGCTCAAGTAGGTCTTTCATACTGTAGTCTCCATTATTGATTGATTGCAGGTGACCGAGATGGGTGTTAGGTTCTGGTCGGGAACGAAGAGATGTCCCCATGTCTTAAACTTTGATGCCGCGCAGGTCTTGCCTCTACATGCCTGGATACAGTAACCCTCTGTTCCCTTCAGGATATGCAATTTGACCTTGTGTACGCTGGATCGATTCTGAGAGCAGAGTTGTATGGACTGAAGCCGATAACGGACAGGGCAGAAGTGGCAAGGATTGCGAGTGGAGTGAAGGTGATTGAAGGGGAAGAGAAGGATGAGAATAAGAGTCCTTTTTACAGTTTGAACCTTTCCGAGCTCGAGATGGAGTGAAGATTGTATTAACTGATGCTGAAGAACATGGAGGAGTACAGATGGAGGATGGAGAAGAGGCATTGGAGGAGATCAAGAGGAGACTGACATTCGTCAATAGTGACACTCCACAACTACATCCCATCGAATTTGAGAAGGTATGAGGGAAGAGTCAACAGGGGTTGAGATTGGACGACATTTAGGATGATGACACCAATCATCACATGGAGTTCATCACTGCTGCATCGAATCTACGAGCTGAGAACTACGACATTCCAAGGGCGGATATGATGAAAGTGAGTGGAAGGCATTGATGGGAATACACTCCACAGGCATTGCGGTAGGGTAACTTATCCAATGGGCCCGTTCAGACTAAACAGATAGCCGGTCGCATCATCCCTGCCATTGCCACTACCACAGCTGCCGTGGCTGGACTCGTTTGCATCGAACTCTACAAGACGGTCTGTGATCCTCCCTGTAATTTTTCTTTGTCTTTTATCCTTTGTTCTTTGTAAACCTAATGGAAACTTTGATTCTTCTAATCGATAACACTTTTCCTTTTCTGCAACACTATGGGTCCATGAAGATCTGAATTCAATTCATAGACAAGACGAAACACGTTTCCGTATGTTGTTAATTACAGTATCCCCTTTGTAGGTTCTCTTGCAATCTGAGTACGGTGTGGCTCGACCTCCACTGGAACGGTTCAAGAATGGCTTCATCAACCTTGCACTCCCGTTCTTCGGATTCTCGGAGCCCATTGCGGCTCCAAAGAAGAAGGCGAGTGAAGGAATGGGGGGAAGAGGAATTGATGGAGATTACAGTATGGAGACACTGAATTCACTTTGTGGAATCGAATTGAAATCAAAGGACCAAAGACGCTCAAAGAGCTGAAGGAATTTGTGGAGAGAGTATGTAACAGTGGATGGTAAATGATAATAAGAGAAATTGAGGAATGTGGAGTTGAAGTAGGAGGGATCTCTGCAGGAGTATCTCTTATCTATTCTTTCCTCATGAATGCAGAAAAGAGAACCCAAAGGGAACGTGCAGAGTGAGTCTCTTGTCTCTTTTTCTACCGTAATCCTCTTTTCCTTGAGAGTTCGTTCTGTGGTAGAGGAAGTCTCCAAAGTCTCCCTCCCTCCTCATGTACGGTCGCTGACTCTTGAGGTATGTCACTCCCCTTAATGATGTGCTGTAGGTACAATGAATCTTCAACTAGTACTCTGTTGCCAACCATCTCTTTCTCTTCAGGTGATGGCATCTGAGCCCGAGTCTGGGGAAGACGTGGAAGTGCCCTATGTGAAGTACGAATTTGCTGTATGAATACTCGGTTCAAGGACGGAAGCCGGTTCACCATCAATGATCTTTGTGTCGATGTTAGTATTTTCTTGTCTTTCCTCACACGAGTACTTACACTATCTTATGTTATAATTCCTTTTTGTGATTTTGTTAATGTCGGAAGCAATTAATAGAAATACAGTTGCATGAATAATAGTAATATAACAGAGAATAATAGGGAGCAACATATAAACTTTTCAATTATCTGTTATTATTGTGGTAAACGGAGTTGAAAGTCAGCCTCTATATGTTGAGCGTGAAACATAATCAAAATCATGGCTAATGGTCAGAGAAACGACGAAATAGCACGCAAATGTGAGAGTGCACAGTCGTCAGCCAGATGGACTGTGTGTTCTCGGAATATCAAGTTGGTTTTCCATACTAATAATAGTGGTGCTTATCATTAGACACCTGCGCCTCGTCCTGACCTTAGAGACACAGTGCAGATGAGGGAACAGGAGATAGAAGATATGAGCGCCGTTTAGAGTATCGAGGCACAATCGACGGTACAATATAACAGGAAGAGGAGGAGAGCAATCATGGAATTACAACACAGCTGCGAGTGAA
>JACMIF010005321.1:0-10808 GCA_014805445.1 Diplogasteroides magnus | reverse complement strand
TGAAATATCGGTGATTTGACCATTTTCGTCGAATCGGAAACATTTAGAAATTCATAACTCAAGTTTGCCCCAACGTTGGAGGTCGGCAGGGTGCTCAAAAAGTAGGAAATTGAGTGTAAAATTTTAAGCTGGAAAAAATCGACCAGTCTCAGTGAAACCCAAAATTGTTACATTAATATTTCTGAAAAAATGTCATGCCTCAAAAATGAATATACTGTTGTCATTGTCTTCAACGTAAGGTTATGGCTATGTTAGGTTCTTGTTTTGATTATGGGTGAACTGTCCACGTTGTAGAAAAAATTGTGCTCGAGTGTGAAGAAAGTTATGATTTTCTGAAGATTTTCGGTCAATTTAACATTCAAAAGTGAAAATCTCCCTATCCAATGCCTCAAAAGTTGATAAATCTGATGTGCTGATAAATTTTCGTTTACATAATATTACTTAAGTTTAATTTTTGGGATTTTTAGAAAATGTTTGACTTATTCTGTACCAGAGTCTCCACTCAAATGTTGGTTCTCTCATAGAACGCGTGTTAGATCTATGTTTCGCAGCATTCATAAACATACGGGAACAATTTCTAGAAGATAATGTTGTACCATCTGGGTCTTTAAACATTGATTTCACAAATTTAGATGATCTATGGAGTTGTGTAGGGAAAGTCGCTTCCTGCGGTCGAGGAACGGTTTCGCTTTTCAGCAGCAGGCGAAGTGAACCGATAAAGATATGGAATCATGCCTGTATTCTGATGCGTAGAAGAAGTTCATGAGCAAAATATATCAATCTTTGCACTGTTTTTAATCTCTCCACTTTAAACGCAATCAGTTCAAATTGTATAATAATTTAGTTGGAAGGATTCCCTGAACCATAGAGCATCTGTCCATTTCGTTATTCTGACAGGGCGACTTGTTGCATTGCATTGTGGTGCATGTTGCTGTGAACACGACAATTCAATACAATATATAATATATGTTTATCATTTCGCAATAAAAACTGGAATGGGATATTCATGCAAGGATCTTGTGGCAATATCCAAACAGTAGAGGAGACGATCAACAGATTCAGACTCATTAGCCAAATCACACCATTTGTTCCGCGTTTCCGCTTTTCTTTGCGTTGAGTGGCTTCCAATTGCATTTTTTCACCCCGCATTGACTCCGTAAGATTGCGATGGATTCAATGATAGAAATAAACAGGGTTTAATTGTTGCAAGAACGAAAAATTTGCACGCTATCTGAGTAAAGTTTGACTGAACTTCTTACCGTAATATACATTTATTAGGTAAAATCGCGCTAAGAGTTCCACAAATGATTCACTAAAGGGGTCCATTAAGTATACTAGACGTAGAGATATTGACCATGTTGTCGGAGTGGGACTTTCTCCTAATCTGACGGGACCCTTCCTTAAGGATAAGTGATGTATTCGAGAATTGGTAATACAATAATTGTGCCCATACTACTGTCTATTCATATTCACTGTGTCTAAGTGTTAGGTCATCTATCGATCAAATTGTACGAAGCAGGTCATGAGCCCATAGGCAGTGAGAAGTGTACAGTTGGATACTTCGTACGGATGGCCGAGTTGCTCCGCTCTCATATCATTCATGTAAACCAACTTGATATTCACTATTGCGTGTTAATAGCCATGCTTTTGCATAGGTTTCACCCTCAACATATAGAGTATAACTTTCAATTCCGTATACGTCAATAATATAAACGTTTTTCTTTGCATAATTTATCAAACGCGAAAATAAAATTAGCCAAAATAAGATTCATTTCATAATTTGGTTGCAGAACGCACAGGAATCGCAAAGGACCAAAGAACAGTCCTACGATTTGATGTGCGCTGCTAAGCTCAACATAAATTCAATTAGGGTAAGCATTCACGTTTTTTTTGTTTCGCACTTACTTTTGTATTTTTCAGAACGAAGTTGCAACAAATATAAGGGAGAAGATAGAAGAACCTAACGATGATCAGGGTCTTATCGAGGTTTCTGATTCGTGTGGTATTCAACTCGCAGCTGACCGTGAGAATTTGGACCTGCTACCTATGACAATTTTACTGGAGATATTTCGCGATCAAACGACATCTTCTCTCAATGCTTTGAGGGGAACATGCAGGTGTGACTCATCATTTTTTTACAATTGTGACGATTTCGATTTCGCTTGCTTATGTCTTTATTCTTACTTAATTTTAAGTATATCGGGGTCTATCGATCCCGCTTTTTAAAATTATATCAGTCAATAGTAGTGAAACACCGAATGTTTACAATTGCAGGAGATTTCTAGACATTGTTGAATTTCACACGTCCGAGCTCTACAATAGGAATATTGATCTGAATGTGACACTTCGGCTTAAATCGGCGCTTGTTTATCGCACCGACAGACAGCATGGTCTGAAGTTCGTTGATGGTATGTAAAAGTGTAGATCGGGGAGCGTAGCTCATTGGTAGAGCGTTCGCCCCTTGGTCCCAAAGGCGGAGGCTCGAATCCCCCTCGCTTGTCGGCAGGAATGCCAAGTCATGCATGGAATTTTTCCTTCGCGGAGTGCGCCGCTTTACAGTCCATATCACTGGAACCTTGACAGAGCGACAGTTGCGCGGCATTTACGATCCCATTCTTACTGACAATGAAGCTTCTGAGCTGAAAATATCTATGCGTCAGACTTTAGCGAATGAAATTATGAACAAGTACTTTTTGCCGTTGGGACGTCCTTTTACTTTGGAAGGCGCATGTGAGGCGTTAGGGGACCAAGATTTTTACAAAGGTACGCGTGCCATCGAATCATCGCAAACTTTATGTGAACAACGTAATTTTTAGTTGCAGGTGCTGGCCGACTTAGTATTTACTCCACATATATTGCTGAGGAGGGCGTGCAATGCCTTATAAACAGATCTGATTTGGACGAAGTTACACTTGAATGCAACGAGATCCTAAATCATGATAAAATTTCGAGATGGATTGAGGTGAGAAAAACTCGAATGGCCGAATTTGACATTATGCATTCAATCTTTTGCAGATGCTCCTAAAGACGACATGTGCAAAGCATTTGAGCGTTACTGCATATTCCACGCCGTTTAGTATGCTTAACGTTTACATTGATGTGGGTGTTTATGACATTTAAATTATATAATGTTCTTCGTCCAGGGAGCTCCTGTGCCTGTCAATGTTGTCTGCTCCAACGATTTCACATATTCAATGGATAATCGTCGAGTACGAATTTTACAGACTCATCAAACAGCCAAAAGCTGTTTTGACATGTGGGCCTACAACTCGAGCTGAAGCGAATTACACCAACATTTAAAGAAGCCGTAAAGGGAGATCGCGGAAGCGCTTCCCGACGGAAGAATCAATATCTGGGGAAGAGGAGAGAGTGAGCGGAAATGAGAGAGCGCAGAGAAAAATAATATTGATTCCTCCGCCGGGAAGCGATTCCGCGATCTCCCTTTACGGCTTCTTTAAATAGAATTGATACGAACCCTATCTCAAAGTCATTCTATGCACTCTCTCATTTGCCTTTATATCGCAATTTAAAAAAAATGCAACAGTGTTCTGTATTGTGTCGACAATGTTGACTTTTCTGTAGTAATCTAAGCGAACCGATAAAGATAAGGAATCATGTCTATGTGCTGATCACGCCATATGCAACACGACTTTCTAGCCATGAACCTCTCAGTTTGGCACAGCTTTTGCATTGGTATTTTTCTAAATCGGTAGTCAAATTCATTTCTGATTCTTCCATTCTCCGTGGAGCGGTTATCTATCGAACGCAGAGACAACACCAATGCTCACTCTCCGTCTTCCAATTGGAATGAGTCTCGGCACTTCTTTATGTTCGAGTTATATGATTTTGGGAAAATGCGCTCGACCTTGATTATATTTTCCAATTCAAGCTTAGTCAACTTGGCAACATTGTAGGTCGTGTGAAGTTTTGGGCCATTTTGTGTTCTTCGTCCATGCAAAATTTGTTTGTGGATCATATCAACGTAAAATACAACCAAGTTTGTATATTTTCACAGCTTCTTTCTATCGTGCCACTTAGCGTTAGTGGTAGTCAGTTCCAAATTACCGGCTCAATATAAGCAACACTTGAGGAATAATGAAATGAGTTGGCGCTCTTACAGACAGTTGGATGGCGAATTGTGACCCGAATTTGATGTGATCAAAGAGCAAACACGAACTGCCCTCTACTTTGGTTGGCAGAAAGACTATTATGGTTGCAATTTACGCTTTTCTATCAGTGATAGGACAACCAAAAATGGCACATTCAACTCTTTCTTCCACAATATTACTTTATGAGTGTTTTATGCATCAACTGTGTGGCCTCGACAGAAATTGTGCCCTCAGATCGAATGCTCCTAGATATGGTTGGCAGTTTGACTAGGTTTTCGGATATGCTTCACCGTGGATACATATATTGAATTTATAAGAGCTGTGAAACATATCTGAAAACCTAGACAAACTACCAACCTTACTCCTAGAGCACGCGCTACATTTACCTTTACCTCAACAGTTCATACAAAATTTGACCGAAATAAATTTTCATTTGAATTTTGCACCACGGACATTCCTATAACGCCTACGAGTGCACATAAACGCACACACTATAACAGCACAAATGTCCATGGTCCTGATGTATTTCACCATTTGGAGTCGGCTTTATCACGAAGCAAAGTGGTCAGAAGATAAGAATAGAAGAGCAGCCTAGAGTCTCAATCACTCTCGTCATTGTTGTCATTTATCACTATTGTTAGCCGTCTGACTCCATTATTTGCTATGTTTCACAGAGGGTATTTCTCCTTAATGTTGTCAAACTGTCAACTAGGGTGTCGCTTTCGATTATTTATTGACAGCCGGTCTCCTCGTTGTCTTCTAACTTCATTCCTAGCGACGACAGCTACGAGTGAACTTAGACGACTAGAAATGGCCGGCTGTCAATAAATACCAGAAAGCGACACCCTATTGTCAACCGTATTGATCACCCATCATTCAGTCATTGCATGTGTTCAGTATGAGAAGTATTCTACTCTTCTTTTCTTCCGTTTTTCTACTTGCATGGGCTCAAGACAAGGTGAATGTGATCATTCCGGTTATTTACAATCTTAAAATATATTCATATTTCGCGGGGTGCATTCATTACGACGAATTGAAAATGTTTTTGACATTGGTAAATGGGCAAGTTGAATTTGTTTCAGAGAAAAGTCTCTCAATTTTTTAAAAATATTGTTTTTGCTAACTCATTTGCACGCACGATATGCGCTCACACAGTTCAATACAGTTTAAAGTTAAACGATTTTTGTCGAGTTCAGCAACAAGTTCCGACGGGTAGTGAGGTTACTGAATCTGAAACGCTATGAGACTTGAAGACATGAAACCTCGTTCAGACCCGCATCGACTGTTATCCTGAACCCTCTGCACATCAACAATCATGCGAAGCTAGAGGATGTGTGTGGAGACCGAGTGTGGATGTAAGTACAGATCACAGCGCGCCGGGTCATGATAATAGTATATTGCAGCGCATAAATGTCGCTCAATCTCGTGAAAACGCGACGCGCACCGTTTTGACTTCAATAGGATGCGAAGCGGTTTCACCAATGTGCGCGATATTCATGAGCTGCAATATTCTGTTTTTCATGTTCCTGGCAACGTGACATTTTGGAACTAACCGTTTTGGAACTTTTGTGCAATTTTTGGTAGAACAAATAATGTTCCAAAACGGCCGTTACAAAATTTCTCATTCCCACAACGATAGAGTACTTTTACAGCATGACCCTGTCAACACTCCAGCCTGCTATCAAAAGGCAAGTCAGTTGGGATACACGGCCACTAAGCAGGCTGACGGAAGCTACACGCTCATAAAGTTTGCTGGTAATCTTCACATTTGGAAAATATATTGTTTTGTGTACTCATTTACAAACGCTGAACACGGTAATAGTGCGTAGCAACGTTGCAACGACCTATGCATTGTCGACGAAACATATCTTTCCAAAATATTCAGTATGGTTTCTAAAAAAAAGGCATTTTTATGCGAGAAAGTGCATTTGCAATTCATCGATTCTCCGATGAACTGTTGTTTCTCATTTGGCAGACAGCCGCTCCGAGGGTATTAGAGGAGCGAGAAATGCATAAAATTACCTTTTTCGAAACAGACTAACTATTGAAAAACCAAGTTCTGATCTTTTGTTCTGATGCACATCATTCAGGCGCCGCGTCCCCATGGGGAGACGACTTGCCTCGGTTAAAGTTCTCTTACAAGGATATTGGCAAAGGAGTCGTCAATGTCAAGATCGAGGACAACAATCAGAGGTCAAATTTTCACAGGAATTGCGTACAACTTTAGATTGCAATATATCACTGTGAATACAGGAATAAACATGTTAGATCACGTTTGATATTATAAATTCAAACATTTGTGACAAAAATGTGTTGATTTATGGCAGATGGGTTCTTAGGAAGAGTAAGATGAAATTGCAGGTTCGAGCCCGATGCTTACCTCAAACTTCCACGAGAAACAGTTGGGGACGGGAATGAGAAGTTGACTGTCAACGTTGACTCGACCTCCACGCCATTCTCATTCTCACTCCAGAGAAGCAATGGAAGAAAGATATTTGATACATCACTCGGTATTCTTTAAACTTCTAGATATGTTTCACTGCATATATGTGGAATTGTGCATTTTCAATATCTCGATCAGAGCTTTCTTAATTAAGAAAATGAATATGTTCGCTTTAGCGTTTCTAACGCGAAAATGATGAACACTTCTCGTTCGTATATTTTCCGCGGAGTCTCTGTGTTCGAAAATAACCGCTCCGAGTGGAATAGACGAAGAAATGCACTTTGCTACAGATTTAGAAAACTCCGGATCGCATACAAACAATAATGCAAAAAATATCGGCTATTGGCTAGGAGTAGCGCATGAGCCCTTCATCTTTCAATTCATGGTTATGCTATTCGTCGGTGTCAAGTTATGATTTTTCAAAAAAGTATAGATCATTAATAATGATTCATTATGCATCAACCTATAATATGGATGATTTCTTTCAGGAGGTCTAATCTTCACTGACAAGTTCATCCAGATCACAACTCTTCTTCCCTCTGACAACATGTACGGATGGGGAGAGAATGTTCACCCGAATCTAAAGGTGGGAAAGAGCTTCTACAACTCATGGCTACTAGTTTACTCTTTGCGTTATGTTTCAATGCTCTTATATATGAAAGATATATCGTCTGTGAAAGAGTCAACCGTGATATTATTTATGCTAATAAAACTTGTTAAGACGAGTACGAATCCTCTCTCAATTTCATCTTAGGCTCTCGCGCAATTGCGTGTTAAATCGTCGTTTTCTTCCGGTCAGTAGCATTGATGTAGAATAGGTTTCACACTCAACATAAAGAGGCGGATCTTCAACGCCCTTTAATAATAGCGGTAAAAATGTGAAAAATTAACTGAAATAATTCCTATGATCTTTTGCGCTAATACCAAATTCAGCACGATTTCTCCCGTTACACTGCATGGGGAATGTTCGCCAGGGGCGACCCGCCCAACTCTCAATGGCTGGATACAAGGAATCTCTACGGTATGTATTCTGAACCCTATTTAGAGGTATATTGCGTTATTAAATAAGTTCATAAAATGGGGATGGTTCACTGTGCTCATTGTGCGTGAAACACTAGTTGACAAAAAATATTTTAAAAAACCCCCACGGACTTAATGAACATACTGATAGTTTGACTTTCTGACCACTTTTCAGGAGTCCATCCATTCTACATGATTGTCGAGCCCGATGGGAAGGCCCATGGCGTATTCTTCCTCAATGCAAACGCCCAAGATGTAAGGAAACTTGGTTCAGGAAATGCATTCTGAGTGCATTCTGAGTGCATTTTAGTGCATTTTGAGTGCATTTTGATTCTGAGTGCAAGCAGGGTTTTTTGATCATTTTGATCGTTATTTTGGTATTCCAAGGTCACCACGATCCCTGCCCCTGGCCTTGTCTACAGAACGATCGGAGGAATTCTCGACATCTACTTCTTCCCAGGTTACTTGCGTTGATGGAATATATGGAAGCCCTGAAACATATCCCACGCTGGTTCCGCTTTCAGGTCCCTCTCCCGCTCAAGTAATCCAGCAGTATCACGCCTTCATTGGCAGACCATTCCTGCCAGCATACTGGTCTCTTGGATTCCAGGCGAGTCACTCGTAGGTTGGTCTTTGATCCTTGATCTTTGATCTGCAGCTCTGTCGCTGGGGCTACGAGAGTCTGGACGACATGAAGACGCGCGTGGACGCTGTGAGACAGTACAAAGTGAACAGTGTTTTTCCAGTTTGTAGTTTGATCTTTGACCTTCGCAGATCCCCTTTGATGTCGCCTATGCTGATATCGACTACATGAATAGGTACAAGGATTTCACGACTGGGGTTGGTTGCAATCGCTATTCAATAAGGTGTCGCTTTCGGGTAATTATTGACAGCCGGTGACCTCATAACTTCATTTCTAGTGTCTCTCGCTTCGCAGAGTCTCACTTTGAAGTTACACCTAGAATATCACCGACTGTTATTACTTTCCCGAAAGCGACAACCTACCTTACAAACTAATATATATATTATATCGGCTATGTGTGAAGAAAATGAAGATGAAGGTAGCATATTCAGAACAAATGGGCCGGATTTGGGGACTACGTGAAACAGATGCACGACTGGGGAATGCACAATATTCTCATCTTCGACCCGGCTGTGGAAGTGGATTATGAAACGTTCCAGCGAGGAAAGGATATGGTAATATCAAAAACAGTTATGCGTTTTTGTTTGGGAGACGAGCATTATTCTTGTCCCATTCCCCTAGACTCTGTTGTTTATGGCGGCAAGAGACCATGGCCTCTCAGAGAACGAGACACAACGAATTTACTTTTCCTATTAAAAAGCGACACTAATCTACAGCATACGATAATGATTGAGCCAGCTCACTCATTTCATCACCGCAAGCGAGCGTTATGGCAAAATGAGCCCGCTTGTCAACTCTATTCAATTCGTTTCACTCAGTAATAGAATTAACTTGACTTTCAGGGAGCGTCGTTCATTGAATGGGAAAGATACGATGAAGTTCCAAGAGAAATCAACGACAAGTATCCGATGGCTAAGGTGGGATGATTTTTAAGGCACTGCAGAAACATAAAAGGATGCAGGAACACTATAAAGAATATTGCAACGCAAGCATATCACAACTGTGAAACCGCTATGCGTCCCATTATGACTTCAATGAGGCACGTCGCGGTTTCACGAGCGTGCACGACATCATGTGTGTCATTCAGGGAACGAAGACCATGTTGGGCGTGGTATGGCCGGACAAGCACGTTGCCTTCCCTGACTTCCTAGATCCAACCAACAAGACTGCAGACTGGTGGACGGGAGAATTTAAGAGATATTGGCAAGAGGTTAGAGTACTGGTGAAAGAAAAGAGCACGATGAACATTCGCGTAATTGTGTTGAAATGGACATATGAGCTGTCGTTATACCAATTGCGCAGCTTTTCAGTTCGACAAAATGGCGCAAATGTCGATGGCGCTTCTGGCATGAAATTAAACTCAAATTTCTTAAATGTATTCAGAAATGAATGCGGTCCACAGTATGGTTGGCAATTTGACTACTATATGGGCTATGTTGCAAGGATACTATATCTTTGATGATATACCATCTGTGAAACATAACCCCGTAAAGTAGTGAAACTGCCAACCATAACTTATCCGTAAGTCCACAGGTTCCCTTCGACGGCGCTTGGATCGACATGAATGAGCCTCAGGTGTTTGGAACAAACAGCAAGTTTCCTTTGTGAGTCCGAGTTTGGGTTGACAGCAGGGATTCCTTATCGGTAAATGTGTCGCCATTGATCTCCCCGGCGCTATTGTCTTACTACCTGATGGCAACTGCTCTGCGGAGAAGAATGACGACAAATTTAACGATTTTGAACCCCTAGTTGGTAGATTGACTACTTTATGGGTTATGATTCGCAGAGGGTACATCTTCAAATTTATAATTGCACTGAAACATAATTCATAAAATAGTCAAACAGCCAACCATAGTCCGAGTCTTAAGCAAACAAGAAAATTAAATTTTCAGCCCGACTATAGATTCGCATTTCGGTGAAGCTCAACTAAAGGTATGCTGGGGATTGGTTTCCCATTAAATGTTGCATTTTTGTGTTCTTTTCGCCAATAGCAGCGGAATCCATCAATGCACAGAGAAACTGAAAGTGGACATTGGCGCCGTCATGATGAAACTAGTGGTGACAATCATGGAACATTTGTCAATATCTCCATTGCGGCGCAAGCGTCCATTGCGCTGTATTCATTGACCCTTAAGGAAGTCCTGAATGTCCGGACAAAGTAAATGGTGCTTTTCCTTGAGTGCCCTACTTCCGGCGCTGATGCAGAATGGGACGTGCCACCGTATAAATCACAAGCTGTTTACTTATATGGAGACGTGAGTTTGTCTGGCAAATCAACTATTCTGGCCTCATAATCGACAGAAATTGTGAGAGGAGCATATAAAGCCGGTTACGTACTAATCGTAAGGCTCACAATGGGTACCTGGTACACCTTTTTTCTAACCTATGTCTTTTGTATTTTTTAAAAAATACTACATACCTGGGCGAGTAACCTTAGGGGGGTGATAGCTCATGAAATCAATTTTTCGATTTTTTATGATTTTTCAAAATTTGACTATGACGAAAGTTTTCGATTTTTTCTCGCTAGTTCTATGACATATACGGGGGAGATTAGATTCGAATTATAGGTTTTCGGGGGCGCTCGTTCAAATGG
>JACMIF010005319.1:0-10812 GCA_014805445.1 Diplogasteroides magnus | reverse complement strand
ATGAACTACAATGACTCCATTCTCTTTCCTTCCTCTTTCCCCTTTCACCTCTTCTTCCTTCTCAGTGAAATCTCCATAGAAGAGCTGATCAAAGTATGATGATTGAATGGCAAGAAACTAAAAAGGTACCTTTAAAAGGTGAAATGGAACATTTAAAAAAATTGATCGAATAAACGAATAACCTCCTGAGAGATTGCATGACGTATCCCTCCAATAACCAGATTTCTTGTGGCGATTGGATACAATTCCTTCGGACCAGGACTTAAACAAGCAAGAAATATAAAAATGGATCAATTCGCTAACGGCTACTCGATTACTTTGCTTGTCTGTCTATGTCTACTGAGATGTGATTGGAGGAACTGACAGATATCCTTTGAATGAAGACTCTATAATGACTCGAATGAACATCTTCTCTCCTTCATCTTCCTTTCTCTTCTTATTCAATGGACGACCAGTTGCAGACTTCCTGAAACATGGAATGGTTATGTTTCAGAGGAGAATGTATGAATACTTTTTGGTAATAGCATTTGTAGGAGTGACAAGTTGTGTTCCTTCAGAGAGAAGATCCAAATAGTTGTCTAGTCGAATAGAGAATGGAAGATGAGAATGAAGAGAGTGAATGGCACCACGATAGTCTGCCATCTAAATCAATTCATTCTATGTATAATACGTGAGAGTCCTACCAGTTGATTGTTTCCCATTGAGTCTTCCTTTCTCACAATAATTCTTACACTCTTTCCTTCTCCATCTTCCAATGGAATGATTCGTGTGAATGAAAGAGACAGTCTCCTCTCTTCCTTTCTTGTCTCCATTTCAACATTCCTACAACATTTCATTCAGATAATCAAGTATAAACTATCTCACCATTTACATTCATTGTAGACAGCAGTCAAATGAAGAGAACCACGAGGGAGAAGAAACAGATTGAACTCATCCTCCCTCTGGACTACTGTATGTCATCTACCATCTAGGATGGACTAACTAACTAACCTCTCCACTCTCGTCCTCTTCATCTTCTTCCCTTTCATCCTCTCTCTTCTCTTCTATATCTTCTCCCTTTCTCTTAGTTGACATCTCTCTCACTGGAAATCTGGATTGTAAAAGAACCTAAATCTGAGATGTGAATGATACAGGTATTCCCAACGACTGAACGTACGAGAAATACATTGAGACAGTCAAATCAAACAACAGATGCATTTACACAGAGAGAATGTAACATTCAGTAAGCAACAAAACATAACGAAACAGTTAACAATAAACGTGTTACATTAACAACGTGGAATAAAACAACAAGAACTGGTTAACAACAAGTACTAATCTCTACATGACAAAAGTGTATACCATTTTCTATTCTCCATCATCTTCCTCTTCCATGTCTTCATTTGCATTCTTATTTTCCTCAAGAAGACGAGCCAAACGCTCTAAACAATCCCATATTGATTGAATCCACCCATCACTCACTGTTATGTTCATCATAAAGTTCACTCAGAACAGTCGAGTGATATGCAATGTATTTAGACAACTCCTTAATAATTAACGATAATGCAAACAACTATGTGAATGGTACTTCATCCGACAGATCCTTGATATATACTTCATCTTTGTCCTCCTTCTCCTCTTCATCTTCACCCTTTTCCTTTTTCTCCTCTTCATCCTCTTCCATATCTCCATTAGCAGCTCTGATAAGTGCGAGACGACGAGCCAGACGTCCTAAACAATTACATCTTGGGTAAATCTTATTACATGGGAAAAGGTGCTCACTGTTCTTCTCTACAAATAGTTCTCGTAGCTCTTCTTTGAGCATCGGGATATCATCCAAATCCTGAAAACTTCACGTATTGCAATCAAACAAAGTAATACGACATCATTCAGCCAATCATCCATGCCATAGTCATCTTCATCTTCTTCTTGGTCATATTCCCCCTTTCCAGTCTTCGAAACTCCTTTAAAAATGAAAATGTAGACAAGAAATCCATTCGTTGTCTACCATTCCCTGTCATTAGTGTTCTCATCCTACTTGTCTGCATAATAATGTCATTATCCAACTCCTGAAAACTTCACGTTTGAAAAATAAACAAAGGAATATCACTTCATCCAGCAAATCTTTGATACCAAAGTCAACCTCGTCCTTCTCTTCTTCACTATCATATTCATCTTCATCTTTCAGGTTATATACCAGCCCCTTTCCAGACTTCGAAAGCTCTGGAAATTTTTTTAACACGAAATATATTCGCTGTATACCCTTCATGTACAAGTTGAAGAATCTGTCCTTGCTTGGTATTTCATCCTCATTATCACTTTCAAAGAATTCAACCATCTTCGTCTTAACAATCACACGTTTAATCTCCTCGTCCCTTAATAGACACATCAATACATAGGAAGAGTCTCAAATGTGCTTACGTGAGTCCTTCCTTCTTTCCCATTTCCCTTTTCTTGTCCTTGTCTTTAACACTACTATCCTTGAGATACGCACATACTGCATCCAATCTCAGACTCTCCATCTCCAATCGTTTCGCAGATTCTACCAACTGAGTGAAAAATGAGTGTACGATGAGAGATACGAATGTGTAACTGACAGATTCACTGTTGGAAGAAAGCAGTCGAGCCGGAGACATCCAGCTAAGCACTGAGGGAATTGAATCCTCATTCGTAACCTGATGTGATCAAATGAAGGGCATTTCAACAAAACATTCCACTCACTACAAGTCGGTCAATCTTATTTGGTTTTCCATCATTGAAAAGTTGTTTTTTGAAGACTGGAGAGAACATTGTAAGGGCCATTCGATTGGCACGATAATACATACGAGTCTGAGTGTTGCGACCGGTCTGAGTACGCTCCTCCACTCTAAATCATTTCAATTCTCTCCAATTCAACAAAAGTCAACGGCAACTGACACAATATCGAGTAGTCCTGTATCGTAGGCCTTTGAAGTTTTTTTATTCGAAGACCAGCTTCCGTAATCAAGTTCAGGGAAGACGTTCTTGCATTCAACTACAGTAATCTTCACCTAAATCATGACTTCATAATAAGAATGAAATGAAAACGAGAAACCTCGATATGAGATTCTTTATCATAATCCAAATATCTACTCTCAAGTTTATGTCCATACAATAACTTCATCTTCCATCGACCGGGAGACTCAAGAATCTAAACATGAAATACTGCTATAGTGTGTCATACTATCCAAATACCTCTGGATGTTCGTAAGTCCACGCATGTTCATCCTTAACCTTCTCCCTCTCTTCGCCTTTTAATCCATACCACGGATCGGATTCACTGTCTTCGCGAACGTAATGATGATCCGGAATGGGAATACGTACAGAGACCTGAGATGACATCGAATTATCTTCCTCATAACGATAAGTCAAACCTTGAACTTGATCTTTGCATCCTTCCTCTGTCCATGTTTCCTTTTAGCCTGCACTTTCAATTGGATATGCATCTCATCATCGCTATCACTTAAATGCAGTCTCATAGTGAAGACATGTCAGTCTCCACTTACCCGAACTCTTCATCTGATTGAGTATTTGGATCAGAATTAGATTTGACCCAAGCAGATAGCTCGTGACCCAGTAGATCACTACTAACTATTCCACAACGAAAACGATTACGGTCAAGTTCCAACTGAGAAGAGAATGCTAGTCTTTATGACTGTAATGGGACTTACATGAACATCCAAGTCAACTTCTCGACGAATGTCCCAGCCATCGTAGATTGAAGAGGCAGTCATTCTGATTAAGGAATCCAGAAAAATCAGTCAAAATGTAGGAGACACGATGATGACGTCCCCAAAGTAGAACAGGAATTAATAATACCAATATTAACGAACGAACGAACGAACGTATCAGTTCAATAGCCAAGTGAAAACAAAAAAAAACTCATTTATACAGAGGCTTCAACAGGTTTAAGGGCAACAACAAACTTCAACAAACGTGTTAGATTAACAATGTGGAACAAACAACATGAACTGATTTACATTTACATATGTCTCTACGACAAAAGTGTGTGTGTCTTTTTTCATTCTCCATCATCTTCCTCTTCCATGTCTTCATTTGCAAAATTCATTTCTTCGTCATCATCTTCTTCTTCACTCTCAAAATGACCCAGATCCATTTCGGAATTGGCAAGTTCTGCAAATGAATTGACATAGTAATTATAAGGAATTAAAAATGACAATCAAAACGAGGGAATAATAAAAGCTGTACCCATTATGAATTTCTTGTAGAACTTCTCTTTGTCGGTCATTTCATCCTCATCTCCTCCCAAGAAATCGATCATCTTCGTCTTTCCAATCACACGTTCAACCTCTTCGTCCCTTAACAAACACTTTCATAAGATATAATTAGACAGAACTGTTCATACGTGAGTCCCTCCTTCTTTCCCATCTCCCTCTTCTTTTTGTTGTCTCTCATACAGCTATCCTTGAGATACTCGCATACTGCATCCAATCTCAGAGTCTCCATCTCCAATCGTTTCGCAGTCTTCAGCAACTGCAATATGGAAAACATTAGATATGAAACCATGAGAGACTTGATCGACAAGGTTAATTAATGAAAACCAACGGACACTTTCATAATTGTCTGCTCGCTTTCTGGCAGGAGACATCCATCCAAGTATAATCCACATTGAGTTGTCGTCCTCCTTGGGAATCTGATTGTTATGGATTAATATCTATTCTCAGCCTTCCACTCACTGCAATAGTCTCAATCTTCGTTGGCTTTCTATCCTTCCAAAGTTGATTCTTGAGAACAGGAGAGAACATTGAAAGGGCCATTCGATTGGCATAATAAGTAGTCTTTCCGTCTTCTTCCCCTTCCGGCTCCAGTCTACAATATTGCATTCTCTCAACTAAAGTCCATGTCAACAGACGCAATATCCAGTGATCCTGCAGCGTAAGTCTTTGAATTATTCGAATAGGACATTCCAAAATCGATTTGAGGAAAGACATTCTTGCATTCGACTACAGTAATCTTGACCTAAAATAATGATTGAACGAGGTAAACGGATCAAATGATGTTACCTCTATATGAGTTTCCTCAGCCCAGTCCAGGAATTCTCTCTTCAGTTTCTCTCCATGCAAAAGCTTCATCTTCCAGATTCAAGAATCTCAATATAAGCCTAGTTCAACTAAGATTCTGGAAAAGTCGCTGAGCGCGTTTTCTGGCAGATAAAATAGCGCGCGTAAAGAGAGAACGCAGTACGAAAAGGTGATCGCGCGCTATCTTTACTGCCAGAAAACGCGCTCAGCGACTTTTCCAGAATCTTAGTTGAACTAGGAATACTTCTACTGTCTTGCTATCAAGGTACCTGTGGATGTTCGTAAGTCCAAGCATGTTCATCCTTAACCTTCCTCCTCTCTTCTCCCTTCAATCCATACCACGGATCGTATTTGCTGTCTTCGAAATCGGAGTCATCTTCACCCTTCTTCGGAATGGGAATACGTACAGAAACCTGAAATCAAAGAGTGAGAAGAGGTGGACATAAATAGGAAATGTCACCCTGAAATTGATCTTAGCATTCTTCAATTGTCCCGCATTCCTCTTAGCCTCAATTTTCAGTTGGACGTACATCTCATCATCTCCACCACTCAAACATCCATTTCTACTCAAAACACAACATTTCCTACTCACTCCAATTCTTCGTCCGACTGAGTAATAGGATCGTCTGTCGACTTCACCCAAGCAGAGACTTTGTGTCCCAGCAGATCAGAACTATCGATCCCACAACGAAAACGTATGCGATCAAAATCCAACTGAGTCAGTGAAGATAGATAGAATAATAATAAAGCACTCACATGAACATCCAAATTTGTCTCACGGCTAATGTCCCAGCCATCGTAGATTGAAGAGGCAGCCATTCTGATGAATGAAAGGGATGCATACATAGACTATGTAACATAGTCTAGTCATTGCGGTCTCTATGTAACATAGAGACTGCAATGACTTTTGAAACGAGGTTTATTGTCGACTCGATGTCGATCGACTTCGACCGAATTCGGCAGCGAGGACCAATAAACTTTAGTCAGTTAGCGATCACTTTACTCAGTTAGCGATAGCGTCGCGATTGGTACGGTAAGCGCTCATGTAAAAATTTTTAAAAAAATTTCGGGCGATTCCGACACCTTTACCGCGCGTGGGCTAGGAGTACTAAACCTTTTTTGGGTGAGGCTGTTCGCTCGCGCGCCGACACGCGTGCAAGCTCGCGGAGTAGTAATTTCGGAAATTTGTCGTCGGTCGTTTGCTATTTCGGAAAGGATTTTCATTTTGTAATACATATCCTCAACGTGAAAGTCTCTACCTGTTTGCGGTCGTTGTATTTCGGAATTCCGAGAATGAAATTCTCACATTTCAATTGACAGCCCATCGCTTTTCGGAATTCCGAAATCACTTCCAAAAAGCGAGCACTATTGGCAATATAGGCTATTGCAGAGTGTAGAATGGAGAAGGGATACCCTTCTCATCTCGCCGCGGAACAGAAGTATAACGCCAGCGGCAAGGTTACTTTATTGTATCGATTACACTTTCATCGTCATTTTCAGCAAACGTATGCTCCGCAGAAGAGTTTGTTCGTGGCTGCAAAAGGAGTCGAAAGGATGAAACAATTGGAGATGAATAACAACAAATCAGGTATTTATTCTTATGGCTCGTTCAAATCTCGCGGAAAAGAAAGTATTTTCTTTTTCGCCTGTTCATTTTCCACACGAAAAAGAAAGCGTAGGGGGAGGCTCGCCTCACCCTACGCTTTTTTATTTTTATTTTTCGCGTGGAAAATGAACGGGCGAAAAAGAAAATACTTTCTTTTTCATGAGATTTGAACGAGCCATTACGCATTTTTTCTTCATAAAACCTATTTCGCTGTTCAGCCCCTTCCCAAAGTAAAGGACAGCAAATTACATCAGAGGTATTCAATTTTCCTCTACTTTAACATTAAAATCGGGAAAAAGTAACCGAATGTCCGTTTTTCTAGTTCGTAAAACAAAGTTCTCAAATCCTCTTTATATCACGCACGAAGTTGCCGGAAACCAACTAGTCTCCGTTTTGGCTGTTCCATACTTGTTGTCTTTGTATACCTGCATTCATAGTTCTCTTGACTCGATTTTATATTTAATGATCTTTTACCCTGAAATTTCACATTTTAAATAAAAGAGCATATTGTTGCAGACTGGTCAGAAAGAAGTGACTTGCAATGCAGGAGAAGAGAATGGGGAAGTGAAGAGAATAAGGTACCACTGTTCATTGAACTATGAATAGCCATATTCAGATGGTCATCAGTGAAAGATTCATGGCAGTTTAGAATGAATGATATCGTCAAGATGGACTTATCTCCTTCTACTGTACAACCAAGGGATGAAGAACAGACTATGAGGGCTATGTATGAATAGTATTCTTGTTCAGAAGATGAATGTATTAAGGAGAACTACATCGTTGGAAGAGCAGATGACTGATCGAAGAAGACAAATGGAGAGAAAGAGACTGAATGAGAAGAGGTAAGGAGAGACTTCGTTTGGGTAGTTGAGATTGATTGTAGAGTAGAATACAGTTGTAGTCGAATGAATGAAGAGTCAATGGGACAATGTGAAGTGAATAGTCTTCATTCTACTCAACGACCTCATGAGGTGTGTTATTCCTTTAGTACTCACTAAATGTATGCTCATCGTAAGGTTATTCCCAAACGTCGTCGTCTCTTGGAAGCTTATCCATTTCTTTCTTCAACAAAACTTCAAGATAACACAGTTAACAATAACTCGTAAGCACTTTAAGTAAAACTTATGTTTAGGTCACACCTACCAAATGTTTTTCCAGAGATATAACTTCCGGTATGCCTCGAAACGCACCTGTTAATAATACTAACGGTCCTCTTTTCATACAGTATGTATAAAAGGTTTTTGAGAAAAAATGCCGGAATTTTTTTCTAGACCAAGTGCGAAGAAAGTAAAGGCAGAACCATTGAGTGAGGATGATATGGAAATGGAAAGGAGGAAAGAAAATGAGATTGCTAGGAATGCAACACTGGAAAAGAATACTGTACATGTTGAGGTTCTTACTGTCTATTCTTCTTCCTTTGATCTTTTACTATGCAGAGACCGACAACGTACAAACCGTGTGCTTTAGATGCTCCTGTGTTGAGACAATCTCAAGTCAGTTTTATTCTTTTCCTTCTTGCTAACTCATTAACGTTTTAGACTGTTCGAATAATTGCTAATAGACCAATTAATGTGCCCGGTCCAAATCAAATCAATGTATTAAAGGCTGATCGTTGCAGTAGAGATTTCGAAAAACACTTGATGGTACTTCTTATTGTTTTGTTTAAAATGCCTTATTTTAGGATAGAAACAGAGATCTGGAATATCGTTTGAATTGCAAGAAATTGGAGGCAAGTTGGAGCCTTGATAGTTTAGTGAAAGTCTGAATGATAGGTTGATGGTCTGAAGACCCTGATTATGGACATACAACGTCAACAGAATAGATATATTGATGATGGAGAGAGGACTCAGAGGAAAATCAGACAGATTGAATCACATGTAAGAATGTTCATGCTGGTTGGTCTACTGTATATGCTTGGACAGAGTAAGTCGATCTATGTTACCCTCAACGACACCAGAAGGCAGTTGGATACTGTTGAGATTATGTGGAAGGAGGAGAAGAGAATGAGAGAGAAGATAGAAGAAAGACAGTGGGTATGGAAAGTGTTCATTCCATTTGACTCCTCTTTCTGCATAGATTCAACCTTGCATTGTCCGACCCACTCTTCATATGGTACCTCCTCTCACAAATAGAATGACTTCTAGCTCTTCTTCAACACAATTCCGTCGTGCATTGCATTTGAAAGTGGGGATTTTCAGTTATTTGGTTATTCATATTTCTGTGTTTAGACTACTCTGATGGGATTGATTGGAAGTGACTCGAAGACTGAAGAAGAGGTTACATCCATTCACTTTTCCCTCAATGATTACTGTATTCGTAGGTGGCAGAGGACGTTTCTCCCTTCATTCGTTTTCTCTTCCATAACAATCCTGATGGAGGCATTGCTAAAGGAGTGAAAAAGGGAATGGAACAATTGAAGGTTTGACAATCCCTTTCCTATCCACTCATATTTTCATTATAGGAGACTTCGGGGGAAAGTGGAGGAAATGAAGATTGGATGATGGGCATATTGGAGGTTTTATATTCTTTATCCCACAGTGATTTTTTATCCTTTTTAAGGAGGCAGTAGAAAAAGAATTGATTAATGGAGAGATGTCAGTGATCGAGCAAGCAAATAAGGTTGTTTCTTTCTTTTCTTTATTTAACACGTTCTCATTATAGGATTCGCATATGGAATGTACAGTAGAATTCGTTGCTAGAGGAGGAGGCCATTTGAAAGAAGAATTGAATGAGAACATTATCACCATGGAGAAAATGCAAGGACTAATGAAGAATGAGAATATTCAAGTGAATGAAGTTGAAGGAGATGAAGAGGATTCTGTCAGTTACTTTATCACATTATCGAATGAGATGAATTTTAGGAACTGGAAGTGGAAGAAAATGATGTGAGGAAACAATTGCAATTCTTCAAGAATTATCGGGTATTTTCGTTTTTGTACTATAAAAATAGCTGGTCTGATCTAAGAGAAGATGTGTAAATAATGGGAAAACGAAGAAGGAAGCAGAGAAGAAAGTGAAGACAATTGTACGAGTGGAGAACGAAGAGAGTTTGGAGTGGATTGGACCATATGAGGGAAGTCGATGGGAAAGACTCAGAAGAGTATGCACACATTATAAATTCCATGTTCATTTATCATATCTATTAGCGTAATCGTAAGCTGTCGAAGAAGATGATGGAGGCTATGAAGGCGGTGGAGAAAGAAGTGGAGGAAGAAGAAGAAGAGGATGAGGAAGAAGTAGGGGAGAAGGATATAGAGAATGAAGAATCAATGGAAGAGAAGAAAGAAGATGTGAATATAGAGGATATTGAATAATCAACAGAAGGAGGAAATTAAGTCTTGAATACTGGTTGCTGTTGTCGTTTTATGTACAGTCTTTTTTTATTTCAAACATTCATCTTTCTGTGTAAGGAGATTCGTTACTAATTGTATTCTAATAGGAGAAGCGAATGGATTACTTTGACCACAAATTGTTGACCTTACTGTTGTTAGTTGCAAGTTACTCCGAAATGATAAATGAAGTATCTTGTTCGCTTGGTGAATGTTTTATGGGTTCTGTGTCTGTCTATGTTCCATTTGGGCAATCACAGGATTGTCGAGTCTTGTTCTCTACACTTCTTGGACTGTTTGCACTGGATCCTATCACAGAAGGACTACTGCAAGCAACATTCAGAGTGGAGATTATCAGCTAGTCTATTTTTACCCTAGTCTTCTAGAATGACTTGACAGTTGAACAAGCGTTCAATGAAGACTATACTGGACGAGTGGAACGCTCATCATTTCGCTACATCTTTGTTTGTGGGCCAGCACAACTTGGTTTCATCCACCTGCCTCATTGGCTCAGTGGCAGAGCGTCTGTCTAGTAAACAGAAGGTCGCTGGTTCGATTCCAGCATGAGGCATCAATTTTTGTCTTTTTTGAAAAGTATTTTATCTTCTTTATTAAGCTGTTTATTTAAGGGAAATGTTGTTGATGGGATGGATAATGCACGAATGAATTCAGAAATGGATAGCACAATAGAACAAGTAAGCTTTGAAATATTTTATCGAGAGATGTATTGGCAACCAACCATAGATTAAAATGCACACACCTTTGTGAGATTCTAAAATGGGTAACAGAAGACGGAACAGGGGGATGAAGATAAGGAAAGAGTGCAGAAGGTACTATA
>JACMIF010005318.1:0-10814 GCA_014805445.1 Diplogasteroides magnus | reverse complement strand
TAAGTACATCTACGACACCTTCTCACTCTTCGGAAACATTCTCTCCTGCAAGGTATAGTAATGATATGTACTTCATTTTCTACAAGAAAGATGTTGTTTCAGTTGGAGTGGATGAGGAGGCCAACATCAAGGGCTATGGATTCGTGCATTTCGAAACGGAAGAAGCTGCTCAACAAGCCATTGAGAAGGTCAACGGAATGCTGCTTGCCGGCAAGAAAGTGTAAGTACAATCAGATTAGAAAGTAATTACAACTGAGCCATAGATTTGTTGGGAACAGGGCTGGGACAAGAAACTTTTTCATTGCAAGAATTCTTGCACCGCAAGAAAAGCAAGAAACGATGCAAGAAGAAGTGCAAGAAAACAAGAAAAATCAAGAAATTTTTTAAACAGTTTAATAGGAGAACTATAGAATTTTTATTTATCCGTGTTACTTGTGGTCAATTTAGAGTGCATTTTTCGGATGTCCAACTGGTTAATTTGGCAATAAAAACTCATTTTGAACGAAAAATCCAACATTTTGCCCAAAAAGTCATTTCGACACCTATTTTTTCAATAATTCTGCAGTGAAAAATTCAAAAAATTTCTTGAAAATTTTTTTTTTCTCTCCTGCAAGGTATAGTAATGATATGTACTTCATTTTCTACAAGAAAGATGTTGTTTAGGTTGGAGTGGATGAGGAGGCCAACAGCAAGGGCTATGGATTCGTGCATTTCGAAACGGAAGAAGCTGCTCAACAAGCCATTGAGAAGGTCAACGGAATGCTGCTTGCCGGTAAGAAAGTGTAAGTACAATCACATTAGAAAGTAATTACAACCGAGTCATAGATTTGTTGGGAAGTTCCAACCACGACCAGTTCGCCTGAGAGAAATGGCAGAATCTGCGAAGAGGTTCACTAACGTATTCGTGGAGAATCTTGACGAGGATGTGGACAAGGAGAAACTGGAGAAGATGTTCGAAGAATTTGGAAAGGT
Source organism: Diplogasteroides magnus (assembly GCA_014805445.1). Classification (NCBI taxonomy): domain Eukaryota; kingdom Metazoa; phylum Nematoda; class Chromadorea; order Rhabditida; family Diplogasteroididae; genus Diplogasteroides; species Diplogasteroides magnus. Next base: position 9,842 of record JACMIF010005318.1, on the reverse strand, counting down.
TTGTCGAGTAGAATACGAGAAGACGGCTCTTGCGCACTGGTCTTTAAATCTATCATTAGTCCCTTTCAACAGGAAAGTTGCTTGTCTCATCTGTTCAGAATCACAATATTTATCCGTATTTGCAACTATCTGCGTGAAACTGTTGTGAGCAAATGATATTTGCGCAATTGTGGTCATCCTGTAGCACATGGCACCTATTAGGTCATACTGTAGTGTACATTTGTAACTTGTTTTGCAGGTTACAAGCTGTGTTGTGATGGCATGAGCTAGGGTTTTGGTTTCATTGCTTTTGAACTTGTACGTGAAGAATTTGGACGACACTGTAGAAGATGCCAGATTGAAGGATGCCTTCACAGGCTATGGAAACATCACTTCCGCTAAAGTAGATATAAATGTACTTCAACTTTTGCAAGCTGTATTTCCAGGATTCGTTTGTTTCGAAAAGCCTGATGAAGCAATTAGGGCAGTCACTGAGATGAACGGCTAGATGATCTTCTCCAAGCCGCCGTACGTCGCTCTTGTAAGTTTGAAGCTCAAACGTTTTCCCATTGATACAGCAGCGGTACCCGCGCGATCAGGCTTCTTCAGAATGAAGAATTTATGTGATGCGTGCTTGTTATTGGTTATAACCACCCTCGAGGTTACCTTGAATTACTAGTTGTTTTCAGGCAATATTTATATATTCAATTTTGATGATTGTTGATGAAGAGGCAACATTGCCTGGGAGAAGTTGGTTTTTTTTACTGGTAAGCGATTTTATGAGGCAAATGGAATGATAACCGCTTCAACATTAGTGGCCCGTAGGCATTAATAATTGCCGCATATGGGCCAAATATAAATATTTTCGAAAATAACAACACGACACTTCAACATTCAACGCTTTACAGTACGTGCAGATGCGTACTGTACAACGTTGAATGTTGAAGTGTCGTGTTGTTATTTTCTAGAAATTTTTTTGCTCCTAGGAATCTTACTAATATGAAATAATTAGATTAATATTAACGTAAATTTTAATTATTTAGATTCCAGAGATATATTTTGTCGTTTCATCGTAGATAATAAGATTCATGTGCGCCAGTAGAAGTAATGGTATTTGAGTTCAGATCACTCGCCCACATGGAAATATTGGATCAGTTTGCGCCAAGTTCCACCACAATCTTCCTCCCGCGGCTATAGGAAATCGTATCCGAGTTATAATGTATCCTTCCAATATCTAATGTAAGTAGTTTTTTTGTTTCACACATTTTGAGTTGTCCAAAATGCCGGCCTGATTAAAATTCTCATGCGATTGCAGTAGTTGATATATTATAGGATGTTGTTGTTGGGGATCTAACAACACACATGCAACCTAGAGAGTATTGTACTTCTTACCGTGGAAACTATTAGCCATATTGCGATTCTAAATATAGCCACGAGACTTATTATCTGTGATAAACGGCGATTGATAGTCTATTTTTGCCAACTAGCCAGAAAATAGAGCATCTCAAATTTAGTGGCAACAGCGAAAGACACTTTGCGTGGCCCTTTAGCTATGAAGTTTCCAAAATTTTCCATTATTCCCCCTGGTAAATCCACTCCGTGCTCATCACCTAGACTATCGAAAAAACATTTCTTATTGATTTTTTTAAGGTTGGAGTCATGCGAGTCTCCGCTGCTCGAATGTTCCACAAGCGTGGTGTTGCGTTCACGAAGAAGACCGAAGCCCCGAAGAAGAATAAGAGCGTGAGTTGTTACATTTCATTAATTAACATTAGGGAACGGAATCAGCCAAGCAGAAGTGCACACTTCTGTCGCCTAATTCTCTCGGAGCGGTTGTCTCTCTCATGTGATGGACAGCCGCTCCGAGGGAAGAAGCCTACAGAAATGTGGCCCTCTGCTTGGATTCCGTTCCCTAGTTAACATACATATCATGTATATTTATATATATTGATATTATAATTATGTTTAGCCAGCTCTTCTCATCGTTGACCCCACTCTTGACAAGAAGGTCAAACCTGTGCGCAAGACAAAGAAGGTGTCTCTGAGGAAGTTCATCACGCCCGGAACCATCCTCATCATTCTGGCCGGTCGGCATAAGGGAAACACATGGTGTTCCTTAAGCAGCTCGAAAAGTCGGACTTTTCCTTGTCACTGGTAAATTATATGTTACAATTTAATATATTTATTTGTTCACGTTAAGGACCTCACAAGCTGAACAATGTCCCCCTGAGGAGGATTGCTCAGGCTTTCGTGATCGCCACTTTGGCCAAGATCGATATCATCGGAGTAGAAGATTCCCGATAACCTCAGCGACGAGTATTACAAGTAATATAATTTTTATTCACTCATTAGGATTTGTATTATTATTTAGAATAATTAAATTTTTCTAAATACTACTTAACAACTGCATTAAATATTAAGCTTATTTGACAGCCTCCTCGAATAAGCATACATCTTATTGTTAGAATATTGTAAAGTATGACGCCAAAATATAATCATTTATTTGCCGACCTGAAATATTTCTGACGACTGCTTTCTTTTGAAGGTTGTGGTAGATTTTCATTTTGTCTCTTGTCCACTTTTGATTATACAGATGAAATTCTTTTAGGAGAACAGTCGCTAAGGCCCAGAAGAAGGGAGAGCAGGCTAACATCTTCGCTTCGAGACGTGAACAATATAAGTTAGTGTCATATTCTATCAAATTCAAACGTTTAGATGAAGGGCTAGGCTAGCACGGTTGAAAGGGAGAGAGGATTAATAGGGCATGGTCAGCGAACATAAGTAGTCTAGGTAAGGGAGAGTGGTAGAAGGAATAGCCAGCCGCACTTTATGACTTGCATGAACAGTTCCCGACCCGCATGAAATGTTTGAGCTACGTGTATGACAACTGAACTCGAAAGCAACGATACTTTCCTTCCAACCTATTACTGGTTGTGATAGTGTGTTTTTATGGAATAGGGGAACCCACGAAGTTGCATGTAGTTACTTTTTTGTTTCAGCGTTTGGCACGCTAATTTTTGCTTTGTTCTGTTGGGCCTTACTCCTGCACAATGGCCCAATGAGCAAAATAAGAGATAAGAAACTGCAGTAACGACAGCAATTCTGACACAATTAGATGAGAGTTGTTTCTTTTCTCGTTCTCGCCATCTTTTTCGAATTCGATGTGACGCGGCGAAGGTGTGCATAGCAGCTGATTTGCATGCACGCACTTATTTATGTCATTCCTGAATCGTCGGCAGTTCTATTTCATTTCAACTCGGAGCCTGAGGAGTGAGATCATTCAGTCTCTATCTAGTACACTCGTTCAATTGGCTTCGTACAATCGCTTAGAGGTTGTATCTCGATGGAATATGGAGTGGAAAGTCGCCAATTTGAATTTGAATCAACATTGATATTGAACGGGCCCGCTTCGCATATTTTGGAATCGAATTTGAATTTCTTCCTCGATTGTTCATTCTACGATAAATTCTTCATTCTTTCTCACCACCAACTATGAAATAGGTTGACGACCCGTATGTTCATCTTCATCAATGAAGGGACAATCTTCTTCTGACAGGCAACTAATCTTTCCTTCTAGTGTACAGTTTTCCATGTCACAGAGTAATGAAGATGTTATGTTGCATTCAATAGCTTACTTGTCATATCTTGCTCTTCCCAAATCCTTTCTCCTCTCCTCTTCTCTTCCTCTTTCGCATAGTCCTCGCACCTCGATAAATACAATGGCCTACAATTAGTCTGGTCCCTACAGTTTCCAACTCTTTCCACCTTTTTCCTCCTGTCCCTGTTTCTGTTCTCCTTCGAGACTTCGAGCTACAATGAAGTATGCAGTGACTGTTCTAGGAAGTACAAATTGAAACAAAACTTGGCCTGTTGTGATGTAGCAGCCTCCCTCCCGCTTCGTAACAAGTACCTAAATGAAAGATATTAGGCGGGACTACTATTCGAATGACTAGGAATAAGGAGCAATATCACGTTTTTCATTGTTTCCGTCTATCATCGAAGGCGTCGTGTAGTCGCCCCGTCGTCGACCTGCAAAAGAAGGTTATTATGGGGCACAATATGTACCCTTCCCCTCGACCCCTTGTAGACCCCCAAACCCTCCCGTCGACAGAGTGTATACTAAAAGAACCCCATCCCGCCAAAATCCCCAATAGCTTTTTGAGTATTGTTTTGTCTATGTCCTCGTGAATCCGCCGGCGGTCGATGTAGACGACAATGGAAGAATGGACCACGACTCCTGCAACGACACGTTTCTCTAATCTTCAATCCAATTTATGTACCCTAAGGCCGGTTCCAGGGAATTCTCGGGCAGAAGAATGGAAATTGATGCAGACCAATGTATACATTTGTAAACTGAATGGAGGAACTCATTCACTCTCTTTGGAAATCTCCCACCTTTCAAAGCTTAGCTGCTGTCGCGTCAATTCCTTGACTTGAATATTGTCATAAATGGATTGATGACAATTCCGTCATTTTCTTTTCTCCGTGGTTCATCATACTTGGTGTATTCCTTTTTGATTTCCTGAAGATGGTATTGCTCATTTCATGTTTCTTTAGAGAAGTAACGACCTTGATTATTTTGATGTTCCTCAACATTGAACAGTTGACAAGAACACAAATGAGCTTTCCTGAATTCTCGTCTTATCCCCTTTACATTCCTGGGAGCATACCTCGTTGATAATGTGTTGAATGGCATTTCTTCTTGGATAATCAATTCTTTCATGGCTTATTGTTGTAGATTGTCCTGAAGAAGTGAATTTAGTCTTTTCTTTAATCTCAGCAGACTACCACACCTTTGATTACATTTTAGCATGGCTTTGACTTTTTGGCATGTGTTTGCAGCTCCGGTTCCCAACCACAGCCAGGAAACCAGAGGGAAGAATTGCTCATTGTTTCAACTGAACGAATTCAGAATGGACCACTGATCATGTGGTCTATGGCATACCTGTTTGTGTTTGAGTGTAGTGTTCCAATTGAATTGTCCATCCAAGTAGATGACATCTATTTGGATGCCATTATCTCGTGGAAGAATTGTGTGGTTTACTGACCATTACATGGACAAGTTCTTTCTCTTCTCATCACTCTTTCCTCCAAAGTGATGTAAAATAGTTCCTTTTAAATGTGTCTTCACACAATTCTGAATTCCCTCTGACTACTCCCACTCAGTCACTCAATCACTGACCTTTCACTTCACTTCGACGTTACTTTTCCATTCAATTCCTCCTCTCAGAAGAGACAATTGAAGCCGTCTCTAGAAAGAACCCTGAGGGGAATAATCACTTGATAAACGAACCCTGTGTTCCAATTTTGTGATGTCGTCCCTCTATTATTGAATCCTCGATGGTCTTCAACTCAAATCTCCAGCCAACATCGATATTTTATCTACAAGTAAACGTGTTACAGGACCCATTTACTGTCTCACTGACCTGATATGAATGAAGAGTTGTCTTCCATCTCGATGTCATTCAACTACAAATGACATTCCCCTCTTCAATTGCATCGGAGAAAGCGAATGATTGTGCCTGAATAGTCCCCTTTCCCGTCCGATTCTCCCCTTCTTCACTCACTTGTCATTCTTTCGATTCAGTCTTCATTTGAATCCACTTATTGAACATGGATCAACTATAACACTCGAAAGTCAATTGAATGATCTCACAGAAACTGACCTGCCATTCTCCTCTTCTTTGCACAATTCTTCATTTCGTGTAGTCGTCCCGTCATCGTCCACGTGACATCAGAAGGATGAAGGCCCTGAATGTTCACCTTCCATTCCTTCTCTTCATGATCTTCAAACCTTCCCAACATCGGTGGACTAGAGCATTTCTTTTTCCTTTTGACGTGTTCGACGGCCTCTTGTGAAGTGAAGTCCGTTCGTTCGAAGCTCAGTCTGCAAGGGAATGAAGTGAACTTGTTCCCAGTTCCCTCATTGCTCACCTGATGAGGACTGTTGGCGATTCGGAATCACCAGCCATTTACACAGTGGAGAAGTCAACGCTCAGCAACTGGAACACATACATTTGCATTTGTGAAAGGGAGGAATTGTCAGTGATCTGTCTCTGCCAAGAACAACAGTCTTCCATCAGTTGAAACTGACTGTTCAGAAGAGAGAGACATATGGCTGCTCCATTCCCTTTCCCATACTCACCTGACACTGTTTGAGTTGCACTTACAGCCACACATTCGTCTTATATAAAGGCACCTGTTCTAAACTGTTGATGTCTAAACATTACTTTGACCCATGCACTCTAGTCTGTATGGAGGGTGGTAAGGGGACAGCGTCTACGCTGAAGGGGGCACCCTATCTGAGACAAGGAAAGGGTTTTTGCCGTGTTATACCTGTTCTATTTTCTTTCTCTTTTGAAAATTAAGAGATATTTGGCACTTTTCTACACAGCTAAGGGGGGGCATCTTAAAGATACTACAGTTACGAAGCGCCGGAATGGCCTCCCCTGTAGTCCTTTTTTGTTTGGCTTCTTCAGCACCGACGAGACCTTCCTTGGGTTAAGGATCTTCTTTTTTGAATCTCCTCTTCCCTCTCGTGCGAAGCTGGAAGAATGGATGAAAGTCATCCATTTATTCCATTCAGTTCATACCTGGCCAGCGCATAGCGCCATGTAGTAGTCACAGCTGTCCCTAATTGACGAGGGACACGATCTCGGAAGATGACTGCTGGACTAGACGGGGGCTTGCCGTTTCCGTCCTTCTGAAGCACCACTCACACTCTTTCCTTGTCCCTACAACTCACTTGAGATCGATGCTGCTGAATGGGGTTGTGATGGGTGTGCCCTCTTCATTCATGTAAGTATTGGCTGTCCTGAAAGAGATCATTCATTGTCTGCCCCTTGTGCTTCTCACTTACCCTGTCTCTCTTCTGAGACTTCGTGAAGGGAAGAAGCAATTGAAGAACTCGATAGCGAGTGTCGGGTGAGAAGTTCATTCATTGTTCTTCATAACGAAGTCCACGAAGACTTCTCCGTCCGTGACTTACTAAACACTTCATTATTGATTGACGATTGACCATGACTCACTTTGTGATGCTGTCGCATCATTCTTGTGTTGCGTGCACTGACTGCGTCCTTATTGTGTACAAACACAATTCCACAACACGAATAGTGGATGGCCATTCGGTCTATAGAAAAGAGGGGATAGAGACCAATTGGAGTTGATACACTCACCCCATTCCAATATCCCAACACTCGCCAACACGAAGACGAACGTGTCCTGCGTGATGGACTGACGACTCTGAAGTAATGACCTCAGAGACTGTCATCTCTTTTATTCTCACCTCCTTATCGTTAGTCTCAACTTGCGCCTTCATCGTTGACTGAAGATGAAGCCGCACAGTTTACGAGGGCTAAGGAGGATAGTGAACGATAGTCAGGAATGAATTCACTCACAGATTATTATTAGATTGGCTCCTCCACCCTTTGAATCTTCCTCGAAACTGTTCGCCGTTCCCAATTCCTTTCACTCCGAGTCCTCAAGCCAGGAGTCGGGAGACGAAAGAGGAAGGGCTGACATGGTGGTGGCATTGGATTGTGCGTAGTTTCCATTAGAGTATTCAAATCCTGATCTAAAGAGGATGTTCGGTTTAAGAGACTATATAGGATTTCTAACCTGATCCATGCCCACCACCACGATGGACTGCTCCCATGTTGAGACGAGGAGAGTCACATGAGAGTGATTTTCAGAGTGATTGTCTAACCATTGTACTTTGTCCATTTCCATCGCACAAAAGTTAAGTTCGTTTCCAGCGGCTGCGATACGAGTAGAATCTTGAATCTCACACGAACTCTCAAATGAAAATAACCCTGATTGATGTTTGAGTCAGTAGAACTCACCTGTCTTTTGACCTCTTGCATTCCTCCTTTCGAACACTCGTTCTTCTTCTTTCCAACTATTGCACTTCTTCTTATGTCGACAAGGACTATATACTTACGAAGGGGCAACAACAAGGACAGTGGAACTAGATCTAATTGTAAATAGAACGATTGAATAGATTGACCTATTGAAAGAGGAGCAACACATGTGAAAGGGACAAAACCTCCTACTAGGGTTTCTGGGTCAACGCAACGGTTAAAGATCAACAGTTTGGAACAAAGAACCTTTCCGTTGACTTGTGTGCAGCCGGTACGCAGTGGAGGCCCGAGAGTCTCGATCGAACGATGAAGAGTGTCTGAAGAGATAGACTGAAGGGGTGATTGATAGATAACGACAAACCAAGTCATCTCGCAGTCTTGTAGAGTGTGACTCGGGGCCCTGAAGTCCATGCGAGTGTACTGTAGTTGTGTTGTTGGGAAGAGTCTCTTCCCATTCCAAACTTACTGTTTATACTGCGAGGAAAGCGATTGTAGGCCATGAGGAGACGACTTGAGAGACACTTTGTGATTGCGTGTCTGAGCGAAAACAAATGAATACGGGATAAGGCAATAGGATAACAAACCTGTATCGTGTCCAAGATTGAACTGATTGAAGACATCAACTAGTATTGATGGGTGGCACGACATTGACATCCCTGAATGGGAGAAATGAGAATTGTGAGAGGGACAATGGGTCATGCCTTGCAATTGTTTGCTACCATTGTACTCCACTCTTCACACAGCGTTTGTGAGAGGGAATGTATTCATGGCTTCTCGAGAAAGAACACTGCAAGAGATCATTCATGAATCATTATCTGTCTGTGGATACTCACACTCTTATAGTGATGATGGAAGAGTTCACTTCTTCAATGAGAAAGTATAAATCGAATCTCTATTCCTGCAAGGTCCCTTTGATTCTGAAGAAGAATGAGACGGACGACTTTCTACCTTCTTTCTCATTAATATGACTCATTCATTTCCTCGTCTCCTATTCATCAGAGGGAATGGAGAGTCTTCATAGAAGAGTGAGAGTGGCACTACTGCAATCGAACTGTTGGGGGACTCATTCCTCTCTCTTTACATTTGACTATTCTCGAGACAGAAGGGGGTGAAGGGATTACTTGCTCACTTTCTTTGCTCTTGCGTAGTCTTCATTCTGATCAAATTAGACGACGATATTCTTGTACGGACAAATGATGAGGGAATCATTCATTCCTGAAGGAATGACAATGTTGAAAGAGAAAGAGTATCGATTACCTTGTTTGCTTCAGTCTAAGGGTGGCCTTTAGTTGTGAGAGATGACGTAGTGTCATTCAGTCAATTCAACAACTACTTGTCTCATTGAATGCCTTGCACTCTCATATTGTAAGGACTGAAACGGTATCAGTAGTATTACAAATACTTATGATGTATACTCACAATGAGAGAGTGAAGGAGAAGAATGACTACCCTCTACATTCCTCACAGTGAATGGTCATTATTGACTCGATATCTGGAATATTCCTACTGAATGAAGAAGAGGGAACTGTATCACCTTCTCTTTTATGTTGACAGTATTGATATGGACGAGTAGATTCTACCGATCGATATAATGGAGAAGTGGAGATTACATGAATCTAAGAGAAGAAGTTGAATGAACAGTGTTGTCTATGAGTACTCACTGTGTGACAGTGAATGGATGAATTGTCAATTGATTCATTCAACTCAGGCACTTCAATTGACATCTCACACTGGTCACATTGACATGTCTGAAAGGAGTTATTACATGATGATTGCGTGTTGGTTGTCACTCACATTCCATTTGTGTGAGGGAAGACTCCGTGAACTCACATTGGTTCTTCTTTATGTTGTCGACATGGTATCAGTTGACAGATCATTCGGAAATGGAGTGTCTGTTCATTGTAGATACAATTAAATGAGGGGAGGGGGGGGGGGAAAACCCTGCTCCTTACAGTTCGCATTGACTATTGACTCACTTTGAGGAAATCAAGACCAACGAGGAGA
>JACMIF010005317.1:0-10814 GCA_014805445.1 Diplogasteroides magnus | reverse complement strand
CTTCTCTCCATTCCCACACTTTCTCGTCGTCAGAGCGGTCTACTCTGACAACGAGAGAGTAAGGGAATTGGATAGAAGTGATAACGAAAGTGCATGCAAAACAATCTCCCTTTCTGGCTCCTTTAACTATGACGGAAGAGTACAAATGATTCTATTCTGTTGCCTGACTGATCTCATAATTCTAAAATTCTTACTTGCAGCAACCGCGTCGATCTTTTCGATGCAATAAGATCCATTTCTTCTTCCTGAACATCGACTCACTGGATTATTATCTAGCTAACAAACTCTGTCTATCTGATAATTGCAACTTGGACGGTTTACATCTAAAATTAACTTATTTTAACACTAACCTAAAAGTTACAGTAAAAGTTCGTTGAGCCCATTTTTGAAAACTGTTTCTCCAATAGTTCAAGGCAATAAATGCTCACTGGTGGTAGTTGTACGAGGTGTCGTGGTGGTCGTTGGAACGGGTGTTGTTGTTGTTATGGTTGTCGTCGTCGTTGAAGCCGTCGTCGTCGTTGTTGTCGTCGTTGTTGGAGGTACTCGGGGATTGTTCGGGTCTGCTCAATAGGCTGCTTACTATACATTGCCGTTTGACTACTTTATGGGTTACGTTTTATAGAGTGTACATATTCAGTTTATAATAGCATTGAATATATATTCCATAAAGAAGTCAAACTGCAAACCATATTACTTATTTTAGAGAATATGTTAGTGAACAGCCGATATAAAAATATATACTATAGTTTTAGAAACCTAACCCAAATGCACACATAACAACTAATAAAAACAAACCTCCGTATGCAAGCTGTATGTCGGCAATATCCACGGTCGATAGAACGGGTGCGACATATGTATTATTTCTGAATGGTGAAAATAATGTGATTTCAGCATTTAATAGACATACGGGCCAATGGGCGAGCTGTACCATGGAGCCATGATGGCGTCCTGGTGGTTAGAGTGCGGCAGTCCTGAAAGGAATTTCCTGTGCTAAATGAAAATTTTGACTGTAGATTACCAAGAAGATGTCCGATCTCGTGAATTGCTACAGACAATAGGTCCGTGTGGTCCCATCTGAATGGGTTTCGTCTTCAATGGTTAGTGGTTGCTAGGTATGGCAGATTGAATGCGCGATCGGTTATGTTTCACGGAATCGATATAATTATGATATATAGGACGGTTAAAGGAGCCAGAAAGAGAGATTGTTTTGCATGCACTTTCGTTATCACTTCTCTCCATTCCCACACTTTCTCGTCGTCAGAGCGGTCTACTCTGACAACGTTCGGGTCTGCTCAATAGGCTGCTTACTATAAGGGAATTGGATAGAAGTGATAACGAAAGTGCATGCAAAACAATCTCCCTTTCTGGCTCCTTTAAAGAAGTCGTCCGGGGAGATTGCGGAGGCGCTTCCCGATGAGATAATCAATAACTTTTGTTCTCTACGTCTATGGAAGTCCCACGCTCTCTCATATTGATTATCCCTTTTGAAGCGCCTCCGCAATCTCCCCGGACGACTTCTTTAAAGCATCCGATTTCGCATACAAACTGCCAACAATAGTGATTGCCACTAACAGCATATGTCCCGGGCTCATGGTCATCCAAGCTTCATCGTCGTCGAAATGAAGACGTCCATTCTCAGGATAGTATGCGTGCGCCAGAATCTGACCTGAGAAGAAATGTTACTGGTAAGGTTTCTATGCAAAATTATTCATGTAAGCGGAGTTGAAAGTCAGCCCCTATAAAGTTGGTTTACATTGAATAATAGTTGTGTGCAATCGTCTATAATTTGAATCTCTTCGAGTTGTTGTTGTCTATCGCATAAGAGAAACAAGCGCTCTTTGTGAATGCGATGACAGACGAATGTATTCTTCTTTAGAACCCCTCGATTTCAATGTCAAGGGCCCTAAAACATGAATTCAAAAATTCACCCTTTTGTGGATGTCCAATAGGGATGGCATTTTGTATGCGAAATATTTCATTTTCACTTTACACAAAAACTATATAGCTTCATTGAAACATAACCGTCTCGCATAGAATCTGCTATCCCTAATGTCCAATAACAAAACATTTTGGAAAACTCAATTACCAACCCTTTCCATCGAAGGGAAACAAATCTCCATGATTTTCTACTTCGAATCTGATGTGAATGTCAGCCGTTTGACCCGTTGGGACCTTAATAATTTATTTTTAAAATATTGCCTTGCTTGAGTTGGTTCAAATTAGGGTTTCGAAATCGGCAGTAAAGTGCATTTCTCATACGTCTAAACCCCTCGGAGCGGTTATCTGTCTATCGTAGAGATATCCGCTCCGAGGGCATTGGACGCGTGAGAAATGCATTTTACTACAGATTTAGAAACCCTAGTTCATACCTCGGTGAAGCGGAGAGGTGTCACATCAGCCCAAACTTGGAATGCCGCTGCCATGGTTTGCCTGCGATTTACTTATTTAATTAGGAATGCTTTAATTACTTTTTTTTAGGATTATTGAACTACATATTTCATTGCATTGAGTTTGCTTCGCTTATAAATATTTTAATGGATGTAACATAGGAAATCAAATGCAATTTTTATTACTTAATATCCCATTCCTCCATTTGGGACGTGTATTTGTCGATAGAATAGGTGAGGTTGTTCTTTCGCCACTTTGACATCATATCTGAAATGAATGGTTTGAAAATGAGCGGGCGAGTCAGTTCATCAGCGTTCATTTTAGACGGCGCATTTGACCACTCGGTTGAAATGGACACATGACTAGGGATCGCATTATGGAACGTTATTGACAGCCGTTCATTTCTAGCCGTCAAACTTGATGTGAAGCGGTCGTCTCAGACTTCGCAGAGACGACCGCTCGGAATGAAATTAGACGGCTAGAGATGGACGGCTGTCAATAATGTTCTATAATGCTATCCCTACACATGACTGAGTCAATTTCATAACATAACTGGCTCAAATGTACCAGCTCAAATGAACGTTACCCAGTTCAGCATTTTTTCTCAAACGATAATTTTTGCGTTACGAATTCGTCCAATTGCCTGCGCGTCTACCATTTGTGAAAGACCACAGCTTTTCGGATATCGGACAAATAAAATAGCTTTACCGCCAGTAAGAAATACCGTTTCAGAAAAAATATTTAGCATATATTTTTGCCGGAATTAAAAAAAATATATAATAATAAAATTTTTTAAAATACTCACTACTCATTACGGTATCCGACATCGCTCCGTCCTGAACTCCACATCGACGCTTCGCCATCATTTCTCTCGTTTTCTCATCCAGTTTTCCAGTCTTCGGAAGACCGGAAAACGTTTGAAATCTCCTGAAATGTCATTTATTGGTTGTCGTTCACTGCTGAGTAATTTCCTACGGTGTAACATAAATGTGTCGTGGACATTTACGCAATAATGATGAAGTTAACATTTGCGTTTTGAGTAAGAGTAAAATGACTGATCTGTCAAGTTCACTATTATGGCGGAAGTATCCATTGTGCACTTGGTTTTTGACCCGACTACTCACTTGATTGCTCCTTCCACAGAATTTCCATCATCTTCAATTGATCTTTTCGACTTAATATTTCCCGAGCTCAGGTAACCGAACTTGATGAGGTAATCCTATAAAATTATTAATTTTTCAAATCATCAAGGGAAGAAAAAGACTGTTAAAGTCGAAATAAATGACTCACCAGCGCTTCTTGGTCAGAAACGTTGCCCTTTTCTTTTTCGAAATCAGCTACTCCATTCCCTGGACCTCCTTCCGAAACATTTGCAGAATAGGAGGGTATCAGAAGTGAAACAACAACAGCCACACACAGTATCCGTTTCATTTCGAGGCAACTGTGACTTTCGTGCCCCAAATATCGCTTTTATATCATGGAATATGTCATCGCCTCCCATCCTCGTTTCCTGGTCCGAATTCCATTGTCACCTGAAAAGAACACTATTCGAGAGAGATTTTTGAAGATAGAACGAATGGCAAAGTTCATTCCTTGTCTCTGCGCCCTCATTCGCCAGGTTGTCTCTAATGCCTTCACACGATCACGCGGTAGAGAAAACAAGACAAGAGATTAGTTATGTACTTTATGATTCTCTCTGCCTCCACCAATAGAGATCTGAATAATGAAGTTCATTCCATCTGTCTGTTCTCTCTAGAGCACGCGAGACGAGCCTGATTTGCATGTTTCCGGATCAAACGCACCACTAGTATCGGTAAGCTTGTCTGTTCCGAGTTGTCTCGATGAACCCATTCCACTATAGTGTCGCAACCAGTGTCCGTAGTCCAATTGTCATTCCTCTCCGAAGAGCGGTTTGTCTCCCACATGTTATAGACAACCGCTCCACGGAGACGGAAGACAATTGCAATAAAGTAACTGATAGCGACACTCTAGTGGAATGAGTTCACCGAAACAGACACATGCTCGGATCAGACAAGCATAATGATACGATTGATCCTGATCTATGCAAATCAGGCTCGCCACACGTACTCCAGAGAGAACAGACAGATGGAATGCACTTCATCATTCCGTCTGCCTTCACTATTGGAGATCATTAATTGAACTTTTGTGGAGGAGGCTTGTGTGAAACTTTGTTTTCTGCGAGTTACAGTTGATTGAACATGCCTAATTTTTTCCAATTTCAGGTGCTTTTCGATACTTTCGTCTATGTTTCTCCAGGAATTGCACGATTTTCCAGAACAGAAGGTGTGCATTTTTTTCTAGAGTACTCTTCTGAAATTTTTCAGGATGAACATAAATTCTAAACCGAAAAGACTTCATTTTTCACATAAATGAACTCGCCAGTCAAATTCAGAAGCTTGGATGAACAAGCGAGATGTTTTTGGAAGCGCACGTTCCGGAGAAATTATCTTGAGAAATCTGGGCTCTCATTTCCATATAGGAATAAAGTTCTGATTTTTCAAGTCTGGGCCACCAAACGCCTCATGACCGATGTTTTGAAAAATCTTCTCAGGAAGAACTAGCGAGATAAGATCTAACCATATTCTTCTTTTTCTCACCTAATGGAACCAAAATCACGACATTTCAGACCCTTTAATTGATTTTGACTTTTTTCTCCAAGGAAAGGCTTGTGTTGAGTTTCTTTTAAAACATTTCAGTACTCGTGCAGCCATTTCCATATAGACCCGCGTCACATATTTATGAGGTAACATGAGAGTACATAGGCGTTAGTCATGGATACCAAAATTCATTCAGTCTCTTTCGCGCGGTCGTCTCTGACGCGTAAAGACGACTGCGCGCTAGAGAGCGCAGAGGAATGGAATGCACTTTGGGATTCATTCTGTCACATTGTTAGGCGTTGTCTCTACACTAGGCAATGAGGCACTTTCAAGTGGCGGTTGTGTTTGCCGTCCAGTATCTCATCTGCGCCATCTTTCCCTACTGTGAAAGGACCGACCGCACTGAAGAGAATCATCGAGACAAGTGTAAGCGATACACGGCGATTCTAGCTCAGCGAGCGGAAGCCTGCGAAACTCAAAGCAATCCGCTCGGAGGAAGCTAGCGTGATTAGAATAGATCATAACCCCCACAAGTGAAAGTAACTGAAATCCCAAAATTCATTCCATCTCCCTGTGCCCTCCATCGTGCGGTCGTCGCCATGCGCCAGGTACGACCGCACGATGGAGGGCACAGAGAGTTAGAATGAACTTTGGGATTCCACCTGCCTTCACTAACACCCACTCTAATTCGAGCTGTCGTGGAGCGGCAAACATCAATCGCCGAGCGCACTCTTGGCCAACCTTGCAATCCTTATCCGTTGTCTCTCAACTCGTAAAGTGTGCGTTAGTTTGTCTATCAGGAAGGGGAGGAGTGAAAATGACGTGACATCCCGAATCTACATGATTGTCCTTCCCGGCATTTAGCTATCGATGGGATTCCTCATTAACGAATCCCCACTCTTGCCCACTTCCCATTTTGTTTTTCTTAACGTTCGGGTGACTGCGTGTTATTTGCATTGCGAAGAGAATGAGGAAGACATCCTACAAAAATGAACGGAAATTCCCCATAGCACTATCATTCTCGACTGGTTCCGTCTGGATCTCGTTCCTCAACGATTCATTTCTCATTCCTTCGCTGCGATACCGGTCAATCAAATAGACGATCCACGATAGTTCGAGATCCCCTAGTGTGCGTGGTTAGCTCTTCTTATCGTCTGGAGATTTTCTCGAAGCGGCAAAGCGTCGGTTCTGCCAAGTACACAGTTATTCCATAGTAGTTGTTGCGTCGTTTGCCATTGCTTTTTGGCTGAATTTCCGAGATACTGAAATTGAAAATGTCTCATTTCCTACACTAGTGGCCGATTATAAGTAGCTTATCGTGCTTCCTGATTTCAGTTTGACTACTTCCTGGTTTATGTTTCACAGAAGATATATCTTCAAATATATAGTATCATTGAAACATAACCTATAAAGGGGTCAAATTGCAAACCTTATTGGTGTCACTGCAATTCTAGCCTTGTTAGTCTCTTCCGAGCGGTTGTATGTGAGGTTGACAATGCTCTACTTCCACTCCAGAGGAAACATTGCCAGTGCCGAATAAAAAGTGATGGATGAATGAAGATCTGAAGTCTCGCGCCGCTTTCTGGGAGGAAGATGTCAATGTTGACCCCCGTCATACTGTTACATATTTTTGTAACGAATCTCCATGTTGGATATGCCAAAGGTATCTTATTTTCTTTTAAAAAAATTGTTGATGCATAGTTTCTTATTCTATCAAACAAAAATTGAATAGCGAGTTATAGCAAAATTGGATTTTCGCCAAATGAAAGATCCATTCTTGACATTATTTCCCAAAAATGTTGCATATTTTTGAAGCTCGATAAATGATTTAATTCTTTGTCGGGTTTCTTGTTCGAAAAGTGGGAAATGGAGACAAATTTCAACTTTTCAATTCAGTGGCTCCTTCATCAGCCATTGGCAAGGCAACAATGGCCTCTAATATGGAATCACCCTTCGTCATGAAAAGAATTGCTGATTCATGTAAGATTTCGTCTAGATTAATTGAATGAGTTGATAAAGCATGCGGAAATTTTAAATCTCAAAATTTCCCGGTGGTTGTCTCTCACTTCGACAGACAATAGCTTGCAGGAGATTAGGGCTGGTTAGAATTCCCATATGCGACTCCCTGGATCATATTGCAGCTGCTTGCATCGATGTATCTGCCTATTGCTCAACGAAGCCCCAACTCTGCAGGATTTCTGCGTATGAGCCCATCATGAGACAGTTCTGCAAGTGAGCTATAGTTGTGATCTAGGGTTGACAGAACAACTAAAATAGTGCATTCCGTCTCTCAGCACTCTCCATAGTGCTGTCGCGCCAGACACAGCCGCACGATGGAGAGCAGAGAGATATGGAATGCATTATTTTAGTCGTTCTACCAACTCTGGTTAGGCACTAGGTTTGGTAGTTTGAGTACGAGATATTCCACGAATACTAACAAGATCATTGAAACATAACTGATATGGTACTTAAACTCCAACCTTATTGGGCACCAATGCAAAAAAATTGTTGGCTAATTGAAATGATTTTGTTAAGGTCCACCTGCAACTTCTGTGATGGGAAAGCCAGCCCGATTCCAGGTAAGAATATGTCACGAGCACACTTTCGTGAGGTTGGCTTGTAGAGTATATATATCGGTGATAAGGTGCATTCCTAATTCGTCTGATCAACTCTGATTGTGAGCGGTTGTCTATCAAACGAAGGTACAACCACTTCGCACAAATTCGACGAATAAGAAATGTACTTTTTCGGATTTAGAAACCTATTGGCTACTATGAATATTATGGTTGGCTACTTGACTGTATCATTAGTTATGTTTCGAAGCCACTATGTTTGAAGAAACCTCTTTGGAACAATATCGATTACCTTCTGTTAACCCAAAAAATAGTCAGCTAATCATAGTAGACGCTACTGTTGTTTCGTCTAGGATCGAATTGCCCCAGCGTAATGTGCACCATTAATTGAAAAGCCTGTATAATGATCTTTTGTAGAACTTAAAGAGAGCGTAAGTACTAGCCGTTCAAATCGGTAAATTTGTCGTCTCCGCAGCGCGGTTGTCCATCAAGGGAAGAGACAGTGCTCCGTAGAAGAATGACGACAAATTTACCGATTTAGACCTACCGAAGATAGATGTTGCAGCCACATGCACGGATCTCTCTGCTGATTGCTCTCACAAGCCTCAACTTTGCCGAATTGACGCATATGCAAGCATGACAAACCGGTTTTGCAGGTGAGTCATAGATTCCTTCCCGGTCAGAGGGGATATCCTATAAGGAGGGGGATGTTGTAACGCCGGTAGACTACTAGGCTAGTTGATTAGGCGTTCCAAGTCGTTTCTCCATTGACATATTTTCAAGAGGCAGCAACAATACTAATTATATATTTCAGGAGGACATGCGGCTTTTGTTGATGGCAGATAATGTGGTATTATTAAAGAAATAATGTTTTTGCTTCCGAAACAATTTTTGTTTCACTAAGCTATTTTAAAGTCATTTTGAATAATCTGACAGCATTTGTCTCTCCACTCTGTGATTTTCAACTTCTAGACGATGACTAACCAAAAAATTAGGAATGCATTTTCGACAGACTGTAATTATTATTATTGGTTTATTTTTGTTCCTTTTGTGGACTTCCACTGAAAATAATGAAAATCAAGGCATTCTTTCAACCCGTTGTGTACTTGATATTATGATATGCACAAAAATATACTTTCTGCACAAAGAAATAAGAGGGATAAGAAGGGAAATACGGGCACATGAAAGTGGCGGGCAATAAGAAGAAAAGAAGGCTTCTGAGAGGAGAACAATAATCACTGGTAGCATTTAGAGAACCCGTTGACGGTTAACAAAAAGCAGTAGAAAAAATTCAAGACATAAATTTATAGAGATCAGTGTGTAAAATTATCCAATAAGTCTGAAGGCTTCGTCAAGGATTGCGGATGTATCGATTCCAAAATCTTGCTCCGCTATCTGAGCAGCTCTGAATGACGATATACGGTGGATTAGTATGGATTGAGTTGGTGACCTGTAAATTACATTATCTCCTTCCGCAGAAAATATGGCCGTTTCGCGTTCAAAAGATGAAGGACGGTCCAGGTCCATAGAATCCAGAACGTAAGGACGGTTGATGAGCACCTCTCCAGCTGAAAACACGACATTAGCCTTAGCAGTTCAAGAAGAGAGTTCTATAATAAAATACTTTTTCTAAGACTATGTTAGAATGCATTCCTCTATGGTCGAAACCTCGTATAGCTGCTGTCTATCGCATGAGTGAGACAACCGCTCCTAGTGGAACAAACGAAAGACGAATGCACTCTACTACCGTTTTAGAAACCAAAACAACTTTTTTCCATTCTCATCCTTGTTGTGACATAAACTTGCGACGTCAATTTCATTTTTTTCTCCCAAATAAATATCGAGAGTGAATCATGAACCAACCGTATTTTCGTTGTCGCTTAGAGGGAATGTAATGAGGATGGTCAGATTCATACTTTACTCTTCCACCCAGGTTTATCCTTGATTCTTCGAAGATCTGAATTGGGAAATGATAAGGTGATCAAGGAAAAGTCGAATTAAGGGTTTCTTTTCCGGTAGCAAAGTGCATTTATAACTCGTCTAATCCACTCTGAACGGTTGAATATCTAACGTAGATGATTTGCCGATTTAGAAATCCCAGCAATAAGAGGAACCTGAGTGAGGACAGGATCTTGCATCATGGCAATTTGAGCTAATGAAGGAAGTTGTGAGATGGCAGCGAGAGTCTCAAGGATGGTATTCAGTGGAAGCAGGAGGGAACCGACTAGGAACTTGATATCGGAATCAAAGTGCACCATCGTTGTCTGTTCTCTGATTAGGGCGACTGTCTGTGAGGAAAGAGAGAGAGAGACACTAGGCACATATACAGAAAAGATGCACTTGGTTCCGATAGCGACATGTATAACTGACCCACCAATGGAAGAATAGTTAATAGAAGAGGAAGATTCAACATGATAGTGCATGAGCAATTATGCATCACAACTTAGCTGTTGATCCTCTCTATCAATTTCGCAGTTGAAACATATCTAGAATCACGTCTGGAGGCTAGAGACACGGCCGGTAGAGAATGTAATGAGCGTATTAGGTATACATAACAGTTCAGTTAGGTACTATACGAAACATGAACGAGAACGAAATTGTTCAGCCGTAGTGTAACGAAAAGGGGAAGCGAAAGTCGGGTGACAAAGCACAGACGCCACTTACTTGTTCCCATCAGATGTTCTCTGATTGTTTATCATTGTCTAAACCCTCTTCCTTTCTCTTCCCCTCTTTCATCTCAGAGCTGGATCGCCGTTTCTCTTGTTGCCACTTCATTGTACCATACTGTTGTGACTTTCACTTAATCTCGTGAAGTCCACAACGCGTAACAATTCTCACATTTGTCTTTTCTCTATTGCTAATTCATATATACAGTCTGGCTCATAAGTTTGATTCCACTTGTTCCTTTGGCCATAACTTTGTTCGAAATGGTCGAATCTCCGTGAAATTTTTTTTGGGAGTTCCCTACGTAGACTACTACAATATCTTTAAATGACGTGGGACGGTCGCGCATGGGGGCCGAACCGACATGGGGGCCGGACCAACATGGGGGACGAAAGTTTTGCCATTTTGTCCTCAGGCATGCTAGACGTACAAAAAAATTAATGTAGATACTACCTACCCAGGGAACCTTAGAACCGCATAACATGGAATTTTAGGTTGCTTCCCCTTTGCAGGAAAAATCCGCAAAAATGACCACTTTTTGTACTTTTTCGTCCGCCCTGAGCAGGGGCAA
>JACMIF010005316.1:0-10814 GCA_014805445.1 Diplogasteroides magnus | reverse complement strand
TACCCTACTATCACTATAAAATAAGATATGATCATAGGCTTTCATATTCTTGATATACCATCGATAATACGAGGTCGGGTAATTATGGCGCACCCTGTATATAATTGCACTCCTTTATCCAGATTCTCACTGTCCACGACTTTCGAGTAGGAATGGGAAGGAGATCCAAGCATTTTTAGGGCACTTTTGCCCGTGTTTAATGTAAAAATGCGCGCTTGGATGCCCCTCTCAACCCTGTTATTTCTTTTCTGCGGCAGCCGCCTCAGGCTTCTTCTCGCCTTCCTTCGGCGGCTCCTCTTTTTTCTCCTCTGGCTTAGCGGCTGCGGCCTCACTGACGCATGACGCCCTCGTGCTTCGTCTCTGCCGTCCAAATCTTAACGACAGTACGCTGAACACCGTAACATCTCGACCGCAACGCGTCTGCCCATGCGTCGAGGTCCTTCTCCAACCTCTCTAGCGGTCTTCTCCCCGTCCACTTTCTTGTCGCTCTTCACGTGGTAAAAGGCGAAGAAGTGCTTCATGTTCTCGGGCGTTGTCTTGCCCATAAACGTGATCTTGATAATCACGGTCGCCTAAAAGGAAAATCCGGTTACTGTACTTGGTACCGTGCCAAGATGACCTTTGGCTCGATGAATCCGAGCGGAGCGCGCACGCGGAAGAGATCGTTCGCCGTGCATTTGACCTGAATGAAAACCACCGTAATCCCTCGATCGATAAGGTACACTTTACCTTGAAGCTTTGTCTGTCCGCAGTGGGATTGGTGATCTGTCGTTCAACCGTGATGTCTTCTCCGAGTTTTCCCTGAATCACGAATTTGACCCAGCGCACTCCTTGGATACGATACCTTGAAGAGAATCTTGCCGTCGGGCTCCATCTTCAACTTGAACGAGACTTCGGGAGATCGCTGAATTTGGGGATTTCGTACTCCCGCGCGGATTTTCGTGTTACGGTACCTTAGCCGTCAGTCCCAGCAGCATTTGATTCGCACGAGACGGCGCGGCCGCCGGCGAGACCATGGGAGCTGCTGCCTGGAAGGGATCAATCAATATCGGGAAACGGATACGATAGTATCGACCGCTGTTCGGTGGAGGACCCACCGAGGTAGTTGGAGAGGACGCGCACGCAACCACCTGGGACCGGGAATGAGAAGTTGAATGAGGTTTAGAGGGGAGGAGGGAGAGGCGAAGGATGAAAAATGAACGTGCAAATGTGCAGAGAGGCAGTCACTCCTCCGTGTGATCTTTATGAAGGCGATGGTCTCACTGATGTTACGTGACTTCTTGTAGAATATGAGTAAAACAAAAAAATGTTTCTGCACGCAACGTTGTTAAAAATAGTAAAAAAATCATTGAATTGTATAATATATTTTGCTAAAATATTGTTTAGCTTGTTTGAATACAGATAAGATGAAATATGATGAATTCAATTCGGCTTGAAAAATACAGTTTGACTAATACAATAGGTACAATTTTCAAGCTGATGTGAACAAACAGTCGATGACACTTTTTACATCATCACCACGCAGCATGTCAACCAACACACATTCTTTCTGCTTCAGATGGTACAAGAGTGGTCGTGGACCAATTTCCACTTCATTTCAGGACCAAACGACAGATTTGAAGAGTTTCCTTGAAAATGGAAATATAATTAAAGTTTAATATAGCATTTTCATACTGTAAGTAGTCTTAAAAAATCACTAAATTTTTCTTATGAAGATTGGACCTAAGTAAGAAATGAAGAAATGGCTCAGCTCATAACAGTTTGCGATGTCCTTGTGTCTTTGTGCCGGACATCGTTCTACGGCACCTTTGTCCAGTCTTCTGTTGAACACGCATAGTGCTCTAGCAATAGGTCCCATTATTGTGCAGCTTCGACGGGATTCTTTCTTGGGGATGTGAACTTTCGATGTCGGCTTATCGAGGAAAGCAGATATAATGCAGTTTTTGAAAGCAAGTTCGCTTAAATTTTTTATAGCACTCACTACCACTTTCGTTGATACCTTTATAAATTCTGCTCAAGGAGAGGAGACACCAGGAACATATTATCATATTAGGCACCTACATTCAAGTTAGCATCTAGTCTATACATAAGGAGACGAGACGACGACGCAGCAAAAAATCATTTTCCAAGTCCGCTGCTTCCCAATGATTTACTACTTCTGATAAGCATAAATCCGACATTTCATTATATAATTGCACTCCTTTATCCAGATTCTCACTGTCCACGACTTTCGAGTAAGAATTGGACGAGATCCAAGCATTTTTGGGTACTTTGGCCCGTGTTTAGTGTCAAAATGCGCGCTTGGATGCCCTTCTCAACCCTGCTATTTCTTCTCTTCCGCAGGCTTCTCCTCAGGCTTCTTCTCGCCCTCCTTCGGCGGCTCGTCCTTCTTCTCCCCCGGCTTAGCGGCTGCGGCCTCGGCGGGCTTGGGCGGCTCGGCGGCCTGAATACCGTAATCCATCCGATTCATTTATTGATTGATTCCTGACCTTCTCCGCTCCCTTCATCTCCGCGTTGAGCTCTAACAGGCAGAACTGACGCATGACGCCCTCGTGCTTCGTCTCCGCTGTCCATATCTTAACGACTATGCGCTAAACACCGTAGCCCAGACCGCAACGCGTCTGCCCGTGCGTCGCGGTCGTCCTCCAACCTCTCTAGCGGTTTTCTCCCCGTACACTTTCTTGTCACTCTTCACGTGGTAGAAGGCGAAGAAGTGCTTCATGTTCTCGGGCGCTGTCTTGCCCATAAACGTGATCTTGACAGCCACGGTCTCCTAAACGGAAAGTCGGGTTACGGTACTAGGCACCGTGCCAGATGATCTTTGGCTCGATGAATCCGAGCGGAGCGCGCACGCGGAAGAGGTCGTTCGCCGTGCATTTGACCTGAAAACTACCGTAATCAATCGATTAGTAACGTAAGTATACGGTACTTTGAAGCATTGTCTGTCCGCAGTGGTGTTGGTGATCTGTCGTTCAACCGTGATAGATTCTCCGAGTTTTCCCTGACTCAGGAATTTGACCCAGCGCACTCCTTGGATACGATACCTTGAAGAGAATCTTGCCGTCGGGCTCCATCTTCAACTTGAACGCGGTATCGGGAGGTCGCTGAATTTCGGTACTCCTTCGCGGAATTTCGGGTTACGGTACCTGAGGCACACCGTCTAATGGTATCAACTTTGACGGCGCTTCCGCCGGCGAGGCCTTGGGAGCTGCTGCCTGGAAGGAGTCAATCAATATCTGCGGTGGTTACGGTAGGGTCGGCCGATAGTCGTTGGAGAACCCACCATGGTAGTCGGGGAGGAGGCGCGCGCAACCGTCTGGGACCGGGAATGAGAAGTTGAATGAGGTTGAGAGGGGAGGAGGGAGAGTCGAAGGATGAAGTATGCACGTGCAAATGTGCAGAGACGGAGTCACTCTTCCGTGTGATCTTGATAGAAGCTGTGGTCTCACTACTGTTACGTGACTTTTTGAAGAACGTGTGAGAAAGGAAGAAATACAATGGCAAAGAAAGATGGAATACGTTGTCATTGAAATTCTCGGAGGATGAACGTTGGATGAACTTATTGGCGTGCTAAAAAATGCAACTTCTTCGATATGGTTTAGGATCGGAAAAAAACAAACATAACTTGCATTGAAAGACTTGTCATTTTAAAAACGTGCACTAGAGGTTTACACAATTAGTCGCTTCTTCTCATGATTTCTTGAAGTGTGAGGTCCCCATGCATTCTTGTAGATAGTACGGCGAGCAGAGGAAGGGATTGGCACTATGCTGGCTTATCTAAGATGCACGCGAGTATAGCGTAACTTTGCGTTAACCGTTGCTTGTGAGTGGTTTAAAGTTGAAAAATAACGCCTTCATAATTCGGACGAACTATCGAATTTTGACACTTTGGCAAGTTTTCAGCTCTGTTCCCTCTGCATTCCGAAACTAAAAGAATATCGCAAATTTGCTGCGGATGTTTCCCACACTTCAAATGATTGTCTGTGTGGGAATGTAATTTGCTGCATTAGCGGTCCATTCCTTTGTAATTCTCGCTCTGATCGTCTTCGATGTCCAAGTGTCTTTATCTCTTTTTAGTCGCTTTCTTTCATTCGCGACACGGCTGCATGTATGATTTTTTAGATTACAGCTCTTGTAAATATTACTAAACAAAGCAAACATTTCGTAAAAATTTCGTTTGTAGATAAAATGAGATATTTCAGATCCCGTTGGGAACTATGGAAATCCCTACTATGATTATGAATCACCACAGTTCCGCGGTTTCTTCGGTGAGCTAAACATACGAAAATTAGAGTTTCTAAACCGGTAATAAAGGGCATTTATCATTTGCCTAATCTACTCTGAGCGGTTGGTTGTTGAAAATAAAGATAATAGTTCCGCGGGGAATAGGCAAATGAGAAATGCACCATACTATTGATTTAGAAATCCTAAAGTCAACGTGAAAAGAAAGTAAATGAATGATGAATTTCAGATGATTCCGCCCGAATGTTTAAGGATATAGCGGGCATGTTCCATGCCCCATGGAACCAGAAACAGCCCTGCAATGGATAAGATAGTGCAATATGGAGAATCTTTTAAATTGCTAATATATATTTTGACAATGTACAACCAATGCGTAGTAGAAAGTTGTGTCTATTTACCGCATTAAAATTTGGCAGATCCAACATCTATCAAATGTGTTGTGGCAGTTGTCCATGGTTCAATTTTCATTCGCTCGGGATGTCGTTGTCTTCCTCTATAAATATAAGAATGCAAGTGTGATGAACAGTGTGCCGAAAAGTGGAACAACCTACTATTGCAGCGCATCTATATCGCGCACATTCGTGAAGCCGCGACGCGTTACGTTGAAGGTACAGCGGGACGCGTGTCGGTTTCACGAATATGCGCGATATGGATGTGCTGCAGTAGTAGGTTGTTCCACTTTTCGACACGCTGTGTGACGTGGTGCAAGAGATGTGCAAATTCACATGATCGAATGTGGAAGAAAGCAAGCTGGTAGCAGCAAATTCAGTTCTCATCTTTCTGTTCTTCCAAGCATTGCCAAGTCAAAAAATAGATTCTTTTGCTTAACTTCGTGCTAAAGCAAAATACAAGTAAAACATTTACCAAACGATTATGAGCACTCGCTCATGCATTTTTCCTCAGTTGCGAATAGATTTTCATTGCCTCTGCAGCCACCGTAGATGAAAATATTTACAATTCTAACCATTAATCAAATAAATTTTGAGCGCTTACCACTGTGAACAAGCAACAGAAAAGAATTGTGAGGACGAAGAGCTTCATTGTTGTGATCAATTGAAACGACGTGCCGGCAATTGGTGAAAACAGAGGAGCTCCGAATAAGAACTGGTTTTTGTTCACTCATTCATTCGGTATTCTGCGAGTTTGAGACCTCGAAATGAAGCTGAAACTTTTCGAACCAGTAAGTGGATTATATTTCTCTAGTTCATTGCGAGCGATAGTCTCTCATACCTGATAGACAACCGCACTGAATGAATTAACGAAAAATATTTCCTGATTTGAATTTTTCACTTGACGATCTCAAATGCAAGGTTTGTTTCCGATGGAACAACCTTCATCCAACTACAGGAATTTCGAAAACGGCATGAGAAAAACATTTTTTATTTGAAACCCAACAAAGCCTCCACAACAACGCGCAATGCTGTCGTGCGAAAATATGTTTAATCAGTGAAACATGAGGAACGGAATTTTTCCAAAAAAAATGCGAAAAAACCTTTTGATATACCTTTTGTATAAAATGCCACGCTTGTCATGGAAATGTATTTAGTGTAACCGTATGTATACCAAGGTTGTTAATACGACAATTGTGTATTTATCATTCATCTAATCACATTTCTCTTGTCTTCTCTCGCAAAGACCCCAGAGAACTTGACCTGACTTAATGTTTTTTTTCTGAACTCTTCATCAGCGAATTGGTCTATTAGATCTAGAGCTCTAGAAAAAGAGCAAAGATTCCGAGCCTATTCACTGTCTCTAGTTGGCAGGGCAACGTAAATGCGTCTGGTGTGTTTTCACCATGATTTCAATGTGTGATCTCATTGCCTGATAATTTGCACTCCTACGATATCCTCAAGACGGGAAGCAATTTCGATCGGCGTCGTTTCGTGACTTCTCGTCTACAATTAATTGTGCCAGATGCATTTTCCGACCTCGTTCTAACGACCGCGGAGACCAATTTGTGGGTGTCGCGGTCATTATTGACTGTCTTTGATTCCTAGAAGTCAAAGCTCATTCCTGGCGGTTGTCTCTCACTTCTGCAGAGACTGCTAGGAAGCTAAAAGGTCATGTTTGAACGGTTATCAGTAGCGTTCCGTTAACGACACCCAATCAATTTGTCGTTAACACATTGTATGCCTAATGCAAATTAGTGCCACAGACAGCAGTTTATGTATCAGATATGCTCTTTTGTGATTGACTAATGGAAATCTTGCAACGTTATATCATCATCGCGGTATGCAATTTCGGAATAATTTGTGGCGGAAATTGAAAACCGAACGCGATCGAATTGCGCGTATCTGTGTATGTAATTATCGTATATGCAATCTTCATTCAATTACAGGGAGCGACGTCAAATGAACGGCTGTACTCTAACCCTAAATTCCAACTTTTCCTCCGTCGCCCCAAGATCCCGACCATATCAGTAGGCCTCGTGGGCATCTAGACGGTGAGTAAAAGCAATTTCCTCTCGACGCGGACATTACATTAGGAGCAAATTGACTGAGTTTTCTGACAGGTGAACCTCGTAGGCAATCATAATTACTGTAGTGAAATGAAGCAGAGGTGCATTTCTCTTTCGTCTATTTCCATTGGAGCGTTGTCTATATTATGTGATGGGCAAGCACTCCGAATGAATTAGACGAGTGAGAAATGCACTTCTGCTCCACTTTCAATTACCTTTCCCCACAACGCTCATAATGCGCCTGAATATCGTCGCCGTTGAATCTTATATTTCGTAGTCCAAGCGGAATTACCAGTGCAGCTCCATTTTCAGCAGAGACCTCGAATCCGCTCACAAAGTGCTTTGTTTTCTCTCTAAAAATGCCGAGCGATTGTCTAGGGGAGACAATAGCTCGAAAGGGACTTGTTGAAAATGAATGCATTTCCCCTGCAGATGCGAGGTCTCTAATTATAAACCAATGCACTTTTCTCACAGCCTGTTTTTCAGGTCCCGAGTTTTCGAGTAGAAGTCTCAAATCGTGGCTGACGACGATCTTGAGCCCTGGATCTACGATGCAATATTTGTTATCATCATTGTAGCGCTTGCCGCTGGGACTATCGGTAACTTATTTTTTGAAATCTTTGCTACTTATTTAAATAGTTCGAGAAATAATAAATTTCGTGATTTCAAAATTTGAGTCCAAAAATTATTTTTTTATTTTTTTAATGTATTTTTTTCAGGAAATTTCCTGCTTTCACTTGCTCTGGTCCGAGGTCGAAAGAGGTTTCGCACCGTAAGAGGTTCTCTCCGAACATTTCATATAAAACTGTCTTCAGTGGCCGTACTTCAAGATCGCCTGGCAGTTCATTGTGGCCGACTTTCTCTATGTCATAACGTACATCTTGCCTTCACTGACGCGGTATTTGAAAAATTCCTGTCCATCAATGCTAGGGCAGTATATGGCAGCAATATTGTGATGAGGATATTTGGAGAGCACTTTATGATATGTGATTCCGGCGGAATGCCTTGAATTTCTGCTTTGTGCCCGATCCACTACTCATTTCGAATATCTGCAATGTTAACATTTAGCTGCGACATATATAGCGGCCAGCTTTGCGTAATAGTTTCACAATGCGGGCGTCTCATGGAGGTTTTATCAAATGAGGTCAGTAGTTTTTTTATTCCAGTTTGTTTTTGAAATGATGAAAACATTCAGATGGTTATCTTATTTTCCTTGCTAATATCGCTGAATCGAACACTGGCAACGATGTTTCCTTTATCCTTCGCGACGCTTTTCGCGAAGTAAATTCATTTGATTCTCAAATTCTTATGATTTATTGAGTAGACATTATATAGAAATGGAATGGTGAAGACTTGTGATCGTTAACAGCAAAATAAAATTATGTGCCACTGCAATCTCTGTACATTGGTCAAATCGAATCCTATACTAAGAAAAGCGAAATATCTAACACCACCAATCAGGGAGCGGATATGCTTCACCATCACTGCCACATATGCTGTCATTATTGCGAAATTCTTAGTGGAGTAAGTATTTTTTCAAATTTTTTAAAATTAAAATTGCAATTGCAGTATACGCTGGGGCGACAATTTAGCTGTATTCCGCATACTTTTCAACATTTCGGAAGACGGACCTGATTCTCCGGGATTTGTCTTCAGCGAGGTACATAAATCAAATTTGTCTTCAGACAACAGCAATATGCATCATAGTTGAGCTGTTTCATATATGTTCTAGGGTTTCTAAATCGGGAGTAGAGTGCTTTCGTCTGTTGTCTGATTCCCAAGTAGCGGTTGTCTCATTCATGCAACAGACAACCGCTCCTCGTGAATCAGACAACAGACGAATGCACTCTACTCCCGATTTAGAACCCCAAATCTGTTCCTTACGTTTTTATATCATTGTAATTTTTACGCGCTTTTTCGTTTTCAGGTGCTATCAATAACGACGGAGCTCGTACCGTTGGGTATTGTTCTAATGTGCCTTGTGAATTTTACGTACATGAGAAGGCTGCGGGCGAGAACATCAATGTAAGCAGAGACTTCGAATCGAAAAAATAAGAAAAAAGAGCAAAAAGTGCATTTTTTCCTACAATTCATTGCAAGCGATTGCCTATCATCAGCTGGAGACAACCTCTCGACAATGAGCTAGAGAAAACGAATACTTTGTGAATCGATTCGTGGTACCTAAATGTAAGACATGCAAGTTTCCATTACACCATTATGACGTAAGTAATATCTATGGCACTCTTGTGTTTCATGCGACGAAGGAGAAGGCGTTTATTAATAGGGATCGCATTATGGAACGTTATTGACAGCCGTTCATTTCTACTCGCCTGATTTCACCCTTAGCGGTCGTCTCTGCGAAGTGAGATACGACAGTTATGAGTGAAATTAGATGGGTAGAAATGAACGGCTGTCAATAACGTTCAATAATGCGATCCCTATTTATTTATCAATTTCAGCGGATTCACCCATCAAACTGAGATGGCTCTGCTCTTCCAAGCAGTTGTCATCTCACTTTCACTTGCCATTTCCAAGTCGGGAGAGCGATTGCTCGAACTGTGGGATCAGAACGCTGATTCATTTTCCTCTGTGGTAAGCTTTACAAATAAATCGAGCACAATCGTCATTATGAGAGCACTGGAATGCATTCGCAGTTGCTCGGAGTTGTGGAAAACGAAAAATTTTGTAGCTATTGACAAGTTTTTTTTCTTCATAGATTGCCATAATATTATCATGAAGTAAGAATTCGATAGTGTTTTGTACGGAAGACCGTAGCATACACATAATTTATCGCCTCGTGTAAAAATGAAATGCGCCTTATTTCTGCGGACAAGTGTTCATTTCATCATTTCTGCGCAATGTCCATGGCGTACCCCCAACGTAAATTTATTCAGATGGTCTATCTCTCGTATGTGACAATCGTATCAGCCATGTTCTTGAATCACGCCATTCATCCTTTTGTATTCTTCTATTTCAACCCGTCTATTCGATCTGCACTGATATTTATCAAAATTCGCATTTACTGCGTTAAGGTCAGAACTTTTATCTAGTTTTCATATATTTCCTTCTTTTTATAAAGACTGTATAATTTTCATAATGTTTTAGGGTCAAAGAAGAAGAGGAGTGCTCACTGTGACCAGATGGAACGACGGGTCGCCGCCATGATCTTTTCGAATTATTCCATAAATCTGCTAGAGTTTCTAAATCGGGTGTAGAGTGCATTCATCTGTTGTCTGTTTCACGAGAAGCGGTCGTCTCTTGCATGAATGAGATAACCGCTCCTCGTGAATCAAACAAAATACGAATGTACTCTACTCCCAACTTAGAAACCTTAGAATGTGCTTGTTCGACATCGATGTCATAGACAATCCCAGTTGCGCTTATGCTCTGCTAACGTCAATTTTGCCTTGATAAAGCGTTTAAACTTCCCCGATTTGCTCACGGAATACATTTCCATTTATATAATAGATGTAACGAAATGAACTTTTTAAAAATTTCATTTCCGGCAGTGAGAACATAATTCAGCCCGAATCGTCTCATGACTAACTAATTCTGTCTACTATATCGGGATAGTTCAACCTTTTGGCTTGGTGAGCGGCGAACGCTTTCGAAATGAAAGACAGCTGCCGCAACTGATATTAGGTTGAGTCATAAGTAATTGCAAAATTTTCAAAGTTTTGTATCTTAACCCCAACGAATGGCATGACCAAGGGGTATGGACTGGCACATGGTGGGGTCATGCCCTGCTCGTAGAAGACTCCGCTTCCCCTCCCTCCCCGAAGTCACTCCGGAGCGATTTGTCAAACTTGCCAGAGCCCTGTTTTTCTGACTACATTTTTGGATTTTTGGCCGCATTTTCCATGAACTTGATATAGAATCCAACTATCAACTGATTATTGTAGGCAAGTGAAAGCCCGACACGCCTGGGCGACCGATTACACAAATATAATATTTTCACGGAGTTATGGTCGAAAGACCAAGACTATACGAAAAAGTGTCAAAATGCAGCTAGCCACATGTGCTTCACAGAATAAGCGTAGAATAGCTGGAGTATCAAAACTATAGTTGGTGACCCGGATTCCACTTGAAATACGACTACAGTGGCCAAAAATGT
>JACMIF010005315.1:0-10815 GCA_014805445.1 Diplogasteroides magnus | reverse complement strand
GCTCTTTTTCGCAGCAGAAGATCATGATGGCGGCAACGAATGAGATCTTTAGTGGGGAGTCTACGATAATTATGGGCAGTGGCTAATATCAGGTTGGACGAAGATAATCGATGTGAAAGCAAAGGGATCATTACTTATGTTCCAACCTAGTAGTATTGCTAATACGATCGATGTGACCACCCTACCCATCAGGTGAATAGAGGAGTGAAGATACTTATTGACTGTAGTCCGACCATTGATGACACTTTCCATCCCCAAACTTCCTCTGCTCCGAGAACAGTCTATCCTTTTAATGGGATCGTAAGGTGCACAAAATATCTGATCGCCTAACATTCAATCCCACGCATTAATTTATTTGTTGCTCTTGCACGTTGTAGCATGCATCTTTTCATCTTTGTGAAATATTATAGTTGACATTAATGATCTTTGTAGCATAGTTTGTGGTAGCCTTGCCTTGTATATTAGTTTGGCAATCCCGAGTCAGATTCCCGACTCTATTGGAATGAAGAGCCTCATGTATGACGTCATATCGATGAAAATCTTTACTTCAGTATTAGCGACAGTCTTCTGTAACAAAAAGTTTCAAAGATCAACTCTAGGGAACGCAATATGTAATTTCCCAGTCTCTTCCGATCTGTCGTCTCTCATTTCGATAGACGATCACGCGGAATAATGCGTTCCCAAAACAACTCATTCCTATCTAGCGCATCCACTGAGCAGGGAAATACGCTGATAGTGACCCAGTTCATTAAAGAACACTCCTAAGATATATCAATTTCACCGGATCTATCCCTTCCGTGACTACACTAGGGCAGCATTGAAAGTCAATGGTTCCGACTCGGACTTCGGAACTTCCGAGCAGCCGCCATTATTTTTATGTTTACCCTTCCTGACGTCGATGGTGAATCCATGAAGAAATTTGTAGAATGCCGGAGATGGACAAGTTGGGAGAGGGATAAGAGTACCATGGTCATTTGAGCCATAATGATGAAGAGGACAATGATGGCACATCGGTCAATATTACTATTATGGCGCAAATGGAACACGTGCCGGCACTATGAGGTGGCTAACATGGATGCACTCTCGATTGTCGCTGCAACGTCTATCATGGGCAAAGCTAACAAAGAGTATGTCGTAGCGAATGCAAACAGTATAAACATGTCTAGAACTACTGCATGACTATTATTTATTATTTATATATTTATTCTGCCAATGCAAGATAATATATGGCAATAGAAATGTGACGAGAATGGTTGGCGGATGTCCGTCGCTTTTCGATATCGGGTTTGGGTGGCAATAAAATGTTTACGAGGGTTCAAAGTCGTATCTTAGAATCGGGGGTAATGGAAGTGTGGGAGGCCTATGCAATCCTGCTCTAAACAAATGACTAAGGAGAACTACGAGAGTCGAATGGAGCTCATTCCAAATATTTAACACGTGAAACACAATTGGAGCGATTATTGCGGGTAAGAGGGAAAGGGAGAGAAATCCGCAGCAAGTGCCTATTTCGAATGTATCATTCGACAAAAATACATTATGTTTGTGTTGCTGTCTCACGGTATATGCTCGGATAGAAATAAAATGTATCGCATGAGGTAAACAAAATTTCATTGCGTAGAATGTCGTGATCGCTGTTGGCTTGACTCGCAGCGATATGATCAGTGCGTGCTTCTAACGTGTACATCTTCAAGTATTCGCACAGGCGAGTCTTCGGTCCTCAATGCCCTCTTCGAAGCATTCATCAGTGACTTTCATATTCTGTAATGCAGTGACTTTTCTCACATGTATTATGCTCAACCCCCCTTATACGGTTTAAATATTAACGAAAGCATCTATCTCACATTTCACAAGGTCGCAAGGGTCTCATTGTCAAATTAATTGTCAGGAAATCTGTCTTCACCATCGCCTTCGTCGTCATTCAACCGCTACCTCTTCTCTAACTTCATAGGCTTGAATGGAATGGGTCGAACTCCTGGAAAATTTCTCTATTCACTCGCAGCATTAAAATCTTTTCATAAAACTTGTCACTGACTTCAAAGACCAAGTGAAATCATCTACCTCATGATGAAAATTTGTCAGTTATCGCTGAATATGGCACAGTAGTCAAAGCCGATCGCCCATCCTTACCGTATTAAGACGCCAATCCTATGAATCAAAAATCGTGTAGTTTACAAATTCCTCGACTTTGTGCAGCGCAACACCAAAGTCGAAATATTTTCGTTTCTGCAATAACAATCAGAGTAAACGGGGTTAATTCTTCAGCAACTAACCATGCATTTCATTCGCCCAACTTCGCTCTGTAGGCCGGGTATATGCCAGTTATTGAGAGGTGTTTAGGACCGGAAATGTAAAAAAAACATGGAACATTTTTATAAAACACGAAATATACGTAAGGAATGCATGGAAAATAGAGAGCACACTGATGTGCGGAGAAGATAACAACCGACGTCGAAGGAAATTGGGGCAAGTGCGAACATTTTCACTATCGCGGCTCGTCCACGAGTCAAGTCGGATAAGAGACACCAGCCAAAGATAGAGGAGGAGATTGCACCCTAATACGGCTCAGAGAACGTTCAAGGTCACCCGAAAGGTAGCGTGAGGGGAAGAAAACAAATGTAGAGATTTTAGGTCACAAGCGAACATCTATGCAGACAGTAGAGGGAAATTGAAGAGTACTCGAGAGCCCATTCGAAACTGTTCGGAGAGGCGCTAGTGCATGCATACTAGGGTTTCTAAATCGGGAGTAGAGTGCATTCGTCTGTTGTTTGATTCACGAGGAGCGGTTGTCTGTTGCATGAATGAGACAGCCGCTCCTCGTGAATCAGACAACAGACGAATGCACTCTACTCCCGATTTAGAAACCCTAATGCATACGATGATTAGTTTTATATTGCATTATGTTCCAATTGTTTATTCGGATAAGAATATGAATAAAACAATCAGCATTTCTTGTGGTATGCACGTTTTCGAGATATTATTATTTTCAATTTCGAACTACTCCATTTCTACAGTGAAGGCGATGCAAGGCGGCTGATATGTCGAATTCCTGCAAAATCCAGTATTTCATTCGGTTTGTTGTAGCAATGACGATCGTTGTATGCATTTTCAGCAACATATTCGCTGAACTGCAATTCGTGACTTACATTGTCGCACCACGTGATTGATGAGCGCTCCCGCTATCCTGGGGCCTATGGCTTTCGTTGATTTGAAGTGTTGGAGAAGATAACATTGTTTCATTGCATTGACCATTGATTTAGAAACCCTAATATCTGTGACGACTTCCATTTCATTCCATTTGCTGTTGTTCATTGCTCACATTCAAAATGTGCGAAGATATCAGGTCACACATCAAACCCCTGACTACGAAAACAAAATGCAACTGGAAAGGAGGCAATTGAGATTGATGAAACATCGGAAAAGATAGTTTTTAAATACCTATCAACTCCATAAACAAACGTTTAGAACTAATCCCTTTTCCCGTTTCCAAACAGAGTCGACTTTATGAAGATAGATACGACATTTTTCACACAAAAACAAAACTTTTTGGAGTACCGTAATTTTTCATACAAAAACAAAACTTTTTGGAGTACCGTAATTTTTCACACAAAAACACAACTTTTTGGAGCGCCATTAGGACTTTCGTGTTATTCTCTGTTTTTCCGTGACTGTGGTGATCAGTAATGTTTGAATTGCTGCGATAAATCATATATATATTTGTTGTTATTGAAGAGGACAACGCACTGTACATATATATATATATTTATTGTCGACGCACGCCGTTAACCATGACTAGGTACTTTGTTTATTCTCCGTGGTTTTTGGTTGGGGCAAGGCACTGTAAGCATAGACATACTGACGACACAAATCGTTAGACATACTTACTGTAACTTATCTAATATATTATACTTCAAAAAACGGTACCGAAAATCCATCTTTCGATTCAGAGAAACGGCATATTTGTTATAGATGTTTATGCCTTGCGGAAGGAAACTAATTAAACTTTTAGTAATACGGAACTGTCTGCTGTTTTCCACCAGAACAGTCGTCAATTTTACGCGAATACTGAAATGGTCTCTCTATCCATCTGGATTTGAGCTTTTATTATTAACTTCGCGTTCTGTACTAGAGTTGTTAAAACGAGGAACGAGGCCTCGTTTTTATTTGACTACAGAGAGTGAATGAAACGAGTTCCTCGTTTTGCAAATTTGCACGAGCGATTCCTCGTTTTTCCTCGTTTTTTATGAGGGGAACGGCAGAACGAGGAACAGCACCGCGCAGAATGAAAGAGAGGGAGAAAAACGAGGCCTCGATTTTGCAATGATCCCCATGCAAATTCCTCGATTCCTCGATTCCTCGTTCTCGTTCGAACAACTCTATTCTGTACCTACCTGTCACACGTGTTGTATTTAACGGATTCAGAAGGCATTGAATCCCCCTGAGTATTTAAAAATTTGCCTCTGCATCTTCACTTGGGAGCACAGACGCTGCCCATGTACCGGTAAATCAGTGGAATGGCAACTACTAAATATCGCCCATATTGGCCATCTCTCTCTATCTGCTGCAGGTTGGCAGAAAATTTGGTTATTTAGTTTATGAAGAAAACATTCAGGAATACTCTTCAATATACTGCTGATCATCGTCATCTTTCTTCGCACGCCAAAGTCTTTCGCTACTTATTCTTTCCTGCTTCTTAATTGTGCATTCACGGATCTTTTTGAATGCTTCACGGAGTTCATGGTGGCTATGAGGTCTGTTACTCCCAATAAAATATAGGAAACAATGACGTTTTTAGATGTGTGATGTCTTCCGAAAAATTCGTCTTTGTTTTCTATGGACCATGCTCTATGGTCTCGTCTCGTTTCTGCTTTGTAATCGTTGCTCTCTTGTTCCATGCGCTTGCACACTCAACCATTCTGCTCTGTGTTTCCTTCTGCTACCGGTAAGCGCCTGCATGACGTCAATTTTGACTCCTGCTTATTAGGGTAGGCAGAACGATTCACAGGTAATTCTCGAAAAATTCATTCTGTTTGTGTCGTCTCATCTTTGTCTCTCGTGTGCACCTTGCACCGCTCTCATACTGCGAGACAAGCAAAATGAATCGTTCGCGAATCGCGTGCGCATCACCCTGCCTACCCAACTATTATATTTATGAATCAGGTACTACATACTGGTTAATCGCGCACCCCGAAAACGAGCACTTTTTATTATTATCGCTCTGTTCTATCTTCCTTCTTTAACTCAGCTGGTAATGTTTGATTTGACTTTTTCTTAATCTTAGTCCTCCATGCTCAGTGGTCCTCGTTGTCCGCAGAGGCAAGTGAGGAATCGGGAGAGCAGATGCTGATGGTGCTGCATCCTTCTGAGAGTCTGGACGGACTTACTGTAACTGGCAAGCTGTAACTGGAGACAAGGAACTATCGGGGGGTGTTTCAGGGTGTCGTCTTTCCGACAAATTCTTCTTGTTTTCCCTTTTATACATTTGCATCATACCATTCCCCGCGTACGGCATCATTCTCAAAGTGCGGGAAAAGGCAAGAATTCCGTTCATGATCAACATCATTGTCAATTGTTCCGGTGGTCTATCGTCTGGCAGAGCTGGAAACTCAGATGAGTGTCAGAACATTGGAGACACATAAGTTTCTCGTAAAGGTACTATCTTGTTTCGCTGCCACCGCTAATAAATCGTTGATTCAAAGGCTCTCACATTCCATGCAATTCTGCCACGGACTTATTCACTCTCCGTTTTGTCCGTTATTCTCATGTATTTTGACATCGCTCACAGTCCAGTTATAGAATTGCTTGCGGCCACGGTCAGTATATGTAATATTCGTCTTGCACTAATGAAATGACTTAATGTTAAAGAAGGTGTAAAGAGAGATTGCGCTTTCGGGTCTCGTCTCTCCAATTCCCTTACTCTCTCGTTGTCAGAGTAGACCGCTCTGACGACGAGAAAGTGGGGGGAATGATGAGATGAGACCCGAAAGTGCAATCTCCCTTTACTCCTTCTTTAAAGTGGTCCACAATTCCTCCCGCACTAAATCCACTTCTTTCAATCTACTTCATCAAACCATACAGAGGGTACTCCAAGAGATTGTTGTGCTAAAAAATGAATGTTTCCAGATTCTTCATAAATTCATTGCCCTTCAGCAGAACGGCTTCAGTCTCTGTAGTTCAACGATCCTCGACGAATAAATAAATGCAGTTCCAAATTGGAAATTCCAATGCGAAATATATATTGTTACGAATGCACACGGGCACACGGGTAGTTATAGCCATTCACAATTTGTCATCTTATCAATGTGAAGAATAAAGCATATAGCAAATGCGACCTTTCATTCTTTAACTGGAATACGCCGATGGAGTAGTCGTGCAGATCATAAAGTCCAGCACTTGTACACATCAAGCATGAAGGAGTGCTTGAAGCATTGTTGAGTATACTTGTAAGTGTAAACAATGGTCTTACGACTTGCCGGGGCATCAATTTTATATGCTGTTCAACTCATTCCGTTGCGAGTGCTTTTTTGAAATTCCAAAACTACAACGGCTCTCACTTCATTCCTTTCCAAAATTCGGTGGTGTGGGGAGTTTGAATTCCAAAAAAAACATTTCGGATTCAATTATTCATCACAGTTTTAACGGTTTTAAAACGCGATTTTTGATGTTGTACTATAACTTTCGCCTATTATTATTAGTCCTATTAAGCATAAGCTGTTTTCAGGAACAACTGACCAACCCAAAAATGGCGGTTTTGCCTATGTTTTGGACTTCTCTTATTGAATTCCTAAAGGCGACAGCGCTCCAAAAGATAAATGAAGTGAACATGAAGTTGTACTGGAACAGACAGATTGAATTTTGGAAAAAAGGTAAAGGTTCCACCACGTCAAGCGATAACGCTAATATTAAGTGGGGCCCACCGGTAAGGCCGGCTGCTATTAGGACTACGTAACCCTGCTTGTCCAAAGTGCTTCTGTGTAAGTTACCTTTCGTATCCGTAATCTACCTATCCCCCTTCGACTTTCGAAATTCTAAAAGTAAGGAATGTTCGAAAAGGCGATTCATAGTTAATAATTTCATTGAAGTTTCATAGTTTCATTGAACGTCTCTCAATATCTGAGTCAATTCACGGTCTCTAGTGTTTACCAAGTTAGCATGTGTGTGCCCAGGCGCCAGGAGCTAGCATGCCGTATGGAGAGATCATTATGCATCCCAACCGAACTGTTATTATATAACTAGTACACACATTACGTTTTTCGACCGACTGTGTCTCTCTCGTTTTGAGCGCTACTTCACGGTATCTCTGACCAAAAGTAGTGATTTAGCATATGTTTCATGCAGTATACTTATAGGAAAAGCAGATTCTCAGGAACAGTTCAAGTGGGACGCATAATAGATATATCTGGATCTATGTCTTGGAAGGGGGAAATAAAAAATTACAACTGCCTAATCCCTGTAAATAAGGATAGATAATGTCTCAGAATAAATACTAAAACTTATGGTAATATCACTGTGGTGAAATGAAACGATTTTTCTCTGCCTTGGTATGAACATCATCAACACAAAATAAGAGCATACTATGAACGCTTTTTTCTAGTGTTATTCCCGCTCCTCTATTTCGAGATTGCACGGCTCTTCACGAAGTCGTCTGTGTCAACATCAGATATATCATCTATCTATGAATGTGATCGTAAGAATATCGTGCCAGGCACTCTCTTTTTGCTATAAAGAGCTCTGTGAGAAGGATGAACATGTGTATCCATGGCTTCCTTTTTCAACTTCATTATCTCGGCGCTTATAGCTATCATCACAGCCACTACCACTACGGTCGGTCATATTCCCTGGACAGCAGGGCTGGCAGTTGATATTCGAGATCGGTTATGAAACTATACAACGTCGTTACAACATAACCGATCTCGCATTCGAAACCTTTCTGGATAAAGAATACTGCGAACTTTCAGACGAATTGCTATGTAATAGTGAACGGCGGACCACTGGATTACACGATAAGAGTAAGGCCTGGATCGACAACTATTTTGGAATCTCTTCCGTTTGCCACAACGGTGAATTGCACGAGTGATCACGTGGCTGATAGTCCTGTTCAGGTGGTGCGATATCTGATGCCGGGTACGTGCACGATGAAATTATTTGCGAATGCGAATGGAAGAGAGCAGATGGGTTCAAAGTGAGAATGATTGAATGGGTGCAGTGAGGCTAGAAGTCATTCAGCATTACGGCCTCTGGGAATGCAGCAGCTGCAGTCGCTGCGGCCAAGTCGGACACATGCACATGCACATAGAAGAGATTGTCGCACTGAGGCAGATTCACATCAATAAATATTATTTTTTATCCAACTCATCCTTTCTGAAATATATGACCTAAGCAAATTTTTGATTTTCTCTACTGTACTTCGAATGGTATAAAAATGGACGCTTCCGTTGTGGATTGCATATTTTGCCATTTCCATATTATGCCGCATAGGTCCACGATGCTGTTGCCGTTCAGTAACATTTCATATCAGCTGTCGGCAAATCTCAATGACAACGATTTTGCAATTGACTATGGGACTGTGAGCGAAGATGAAAGATCCGATAAAGAGAGCATTTTACATCAGTATCGTTTACGGTTTATTACATTGGTTGAAGCGAGCGAACAAAGGATGATCAAGATATGTAGCAAAATGCAGATAAATCAAATCATCATACGAGTGACACGGTGCGCTTCAGACAATTCCATCGCTTCTCGGTCCTTTACCTTTCTGATATGACTTCGCTCATCTTCTTCCGTCTTAGTAACTGCATAACTGATCGAGTGAAGGTCAGTCGGTACTCCTAAACAGGAAAACATCAACTTAGATTATCATTGCCAGTATTTACTCAATGAATACACTAGGGGTCTTAAATTGGTTTAATAAGCGCAATAAATTTCTCGTTCTACGTTCGATAGACAACCGCCCAATGGATAATAGAGGAGCGAGAAATGCACTTTTCTACTGATTTAGAAACCGTTGTATACATGACAGTGTAATCTAATGTATTCCCACCGCATTTGTGCAGCCGCGTTTCTCAAGATTTCTGTATTCAAATGTCCGCGACACTGACCACTCTATTATAGTCCTACCTTTATAAAGGCGATGGTTACCAGTGCATCGAGCGTGGGAAAGAGCACACTCGAAACCTTCACGAAGGTCTGGATAAAATGGGGCAGAGTGCCAGACGAGAATATCGGAAACATATTGTAGATAGCGACGGGAAAAGAAGACGCGAGTGTTGGAAGCGCGGTCTGAGATTGAATATTTTGGCAGGCCTAAAAATACTTTGAAAAATGTGTACCTGTAAGCACAGCGTCACGAATAACATTCTTTCGGCATTCATACTTTTTCTGCTGCGACGTAAGTCATGGTTTAAACTAAATGCGAATTGTTATGTTTATTGCGAATTTCCACCAAAAAATTCATTTATTATTGAGGAAACGGAGTTGAAAGTTTTCCACTATATGATGAGTGTGAGACCTATTCAAAATCATGGCTAACGGTCAGAAAATCGACAAAATAGCACGCAAATTTGAGAGTGCACAGTCGTCAGCCAGATGGAGTGTGTGTACTTCGTACATCAAGTTGGTTTTCCATAATAATAAATGCGCGTACCGTAACTGTGCCACAATCTTCATGGAACATCCTCCAATGACCACATTCATAAAGCCAAGCAGCCCACAAATCACTGCAATGCCAGCGAGCCCTCTAAATCGCGGCCCCCAAAAGGTTCCATCACTCTGAACAGAATAAA
Source organism: Diplogasteroides magnus (assembly GCA_014805445.1). Classification (NCBI taxonomy): domain Eukaryota; kingdom Metazoa; phylum Nematoda; class Chromadorea; order Rhabditida; family Diplogasteroididae; genus Diplogasteroides; species Diplogasteroides magnus. The sequence continues at coordinate 1,036 of JACMIF010005315.1, read as the reverse complement.
AGCGTGAAAATGAAGGATGTTTGGAGATGTGAAGTTACCCAGTAAAACAACATTAACATTTTATCACCGTAATCTCCGTCAGAAGAATACTCCTGAATTTCTCAGAAGCCTCTGTGTATATCAAGGGAACTGACAAACCTCTTTCAAATGTCCCTTCACATGATGTAGTGTCTCCTTGTCCGGTCTCCCCAACGTGAACGGGCTCGAAACGAGGAAAAGCATCCGCGGCAACAATAAATACAATGATGGTGGGTATCACTTTGATTGAGGTCATATACGAATGCAGTTCGAACCTAAAGAGTCCAGTTTAATCCTATTGTTATTGTCATTGTTGGCTGCACCTGCATATATCCGCATATCTAAAGATGAACTGGAGCATGAGAAAGGCGAAACATTGGAAGTGAAGTGCTTCATACACTCCGACAGCCAGAGGACCGCCGAATACGCCATCGCAACTAGCCATAAACACGTTGCGGTACGTGCTCGGGTGCTGAACGTTGACATACGGTGCGAAATATCGCTAGATCACTTCACCGGCTGTCAACAAGGCGACGAAAGAGTATAGGAGAGCGAAAAAGCGCGGAGAATTCTCAGTAGGTCAACTCGCGTTCAAAAGTGCGCGTATGTAGAGGGAGGAGGGGAGCGTGGACTCTTTTGATGCCAATTGAACACTTGAAAGGCTGCGGCGGGCGAACGGGAAGAGATATCGATATGATTTTTCGGATTACCTTATATCTAGAAAACCCTAATGTCTGTCATCAACTCCGTCCGTGTGTGTGTATGTGCGTCCGTCCGTCCGTCTGTCCGGAACTACCCTTCAAACTGGTCCTAGAGCTTCGAACCAAAGACCAATCGACCCTACTCGGCGAGGCAAGTTCAACCAACCTACAGTAACCGACCTACAGTAACCTACCGTAATCCTACAGTAACCCACCCAAAAAATTCAAAATGCTCCAATTTCCACAATTTTCACCCCATAGGGTAAATCGACCACGAGGATTTCAAAAATCGTGTCCATTTGTACCGTATCCTACAG